>CABHPR010146776.1:0-12883 GCA_902168415.1 Peromyscus melanophrys
AATATTAGGCTATTTAAATACAACTCAATAGTATTTATAGGTAATTTTCTGTGTTTCAATACTTGCTTTAGCCTACAGTTGTTTGCAAAACTCTTCACAAGACATGTAAAGAGAAGCAGATGTGAATATTTGTCAGAAAGTATTTTAATATAAATTCAAAACATTCAAATCCTGAGGGAACAAAAGCAATATTCACTCCTACAGTGAGCTAAAGTCATGTGGGTGGCACAGAAGAGCTTGTGCTTACAGATAATCACTGAGGGATCCAGGGCTGTTAAACACACAGGGTTGTCTCTTCTAAGGGAGAGATGTATAACCCATTTTCGGCCCAGAAGGCTGGGAGCAGATGTGTTTAATAACCTGGTGACCTTTGCACTGTTTGTGTGATCAAAACCACACTAGATCCTCTCCAAGACCCTAATTATGAGCTTGTCAATCCATAGAACCCATCTTTCTGGAAGATGTCACATGTACTTTACAAAAAGTGCGATATAGTTACTCCTTAAAGTTTATCGTGCACTTAGGATTGAGTTGTTAACCACAACATTTTTCACCAAATTTTTCTGTGCTTAAATATGCCTAAAATAAACTACCTGGGGTCAGACTCTCAAAGTTTGAATGAACACTGGCTACAGAGTCATGCTAAACTGAATTATGTTTTTGCCTCTCATTGATCATTACTTAGCTGACCATGGTTGTCACAGAGACCCTGTGATGTCAAATGCATATAAATGGTAACATGAAATAACATAGTCTTACACCCAAATTAAAGATAAAATATTTGCTACTATGATATCTTATAGTTATTTACAGTTTTAAAGATAGACTGACATTATTTTCAGTAACCTCTTATTTTCAAATTCTGAATATTAATATTTTAAAAGAGTTTGGAAACACTACTATTCTCATGTTATGGGAACATTCTCACAGAATGGGCATATTTCCTATCCAGTATCAAACAATACTGAGATAGCAGTAAAAGTGAGCTGCTTGGCTAGGTTTCCAGTACCAGGAATGGTTTTCCCCTTGTTGAATGGGTCTTAAGGCCATTTTGAGAACTGTTGGTTACCACCAAGGTAAATATGTCATTACCGCACCCTTAGTGTCTTTTTTTCCATTCTGATTATTGTTGTGTTCCACAGGTATATCATGGCTGGTTGGTTGTTTCCCTCTTTTAGATGCTTTTGTGGTGCATTATAGTACCATGAAAGCTAGTCCTCGGGGAGGAACCTTCATATCAATTCTATCTCAGGGGCCCTATATCTGAAGTGCATGCCAACTACTCAGAGTTAGTGAAGTCATGGGTCTTGGAGGAGAACATATAACCACCACTTTATTAAATCAACATAAACAATAACTAGATTCTAAACACATGCAATTATACCCACAGTTAAGTGTAGGCCTCATCCCTCATCGAGAAAATTTCTCTTTGCAACATACCGAGACCATTACAGAAAACTAACCAAAATACGAAGTTGTGGAGTCAACTCCCAATATATACCTCTACAAAACACCCCACACCTAAGGTTCAGGGAACATTGCAAAAGAGGGTGTGGGAGGATTGTAAGAGTCAAAAGATCAGGGAGTTTGCTGTGTGTCTACTTATAAGATCAGAAGTTACACCCCTCAAGTCTCACCAATCCATTGTGACTGCCTAAACATGAGCAGAACAAGGTCAACAATAGAGCCAAAGTGGGCAAGAGAAAGACTACAAATCCTCAAAGACTACACAAAGCTAAGGGAACCAAGAAATGCTGAGAGCTGGGGAAATAGTCTTTCCCAGGAAAGAGCACACCAATTGGTTATCTAATAACAAACATACATACAAGTAACATTTTATGGTTTCCACTGGTTATACTTGTGAATATATGTATATATACATATATGCAAATAAGAACAATGAAAAAAGACACCATGAATTTGAAAGAGAGCATAGAGAGGTGTATGGTAGGAGTCAGGGGAAGGAAGGGGAGGTAGAAATGATGTTATCACATTATAATCTCAAAATAAAGAAAAAGTAAATACAAATAAATTTTAAAAAATGAGCTACTTGCTGCCAGAGGATAACACTTGGAATCAACTACAGTTCCTCAAGAGTCAACACTTGTCTTAAAGGGCAGCCCTTTACCCTGATAGGGCCGTCACTCCAAAGCTGTTATGTCATAAGCTATGTGCTTCTAGCCAGTAATCAATTTGTAAGACATTCTTGAAACCCATTTAACTCAGGTCCTAATGTTAAATTATCTTTGTCAGCCATTTCTGTCCTGAGAAAATACTAGGACTCTGCCAAGGTGATATTCTCCCTATGGTAACAAGTCTACTAGACTAAACTTTGTCTATACAAAAACATTGTTTCCTATTGGTCTATTGGATGTCAGAGGTTGATTGCTATATAATATCCATATAAGCATTTAGGAAAAGCTACATTGTCTTCCTGCTATTGACAAATATATTAACCATAAAGAGATGGAACACCTTGTCTCATGTCTCACAGGTAATAAGCACAAGGACCTGGTTTCTGAGTGATCACCATCTTCCTATGATTCTCTATCTAATCTTCTGAGACAATTAAACTTTTTCTAAAAATATAGATGTGTTTCATCAGTCTTCTGCAACACTTTCTTTCTGATTGACACTATTATCATCTTATACTTGAATCAGCGTAATTGTCTGTGAGCTGCTCTTACTTCTGATTTTACCCCTCTTACAATCATTCTCCAGATAGCTAGGCCGGCTGCCAAAATTGTCTTCGGGTGTCCAGATTAGATCCTTTACTTAAGATCCTTTTAGTGGTGACCTACTGAGTATACAATTAAAAACCATAATAAAACAAAAATAAAAAATAAAACTCAAATTCTCCATATTAATTCATTAAGTTCTCTGAATGAGAAGGCCTTTGATACTTTTCCAAGCTCATGACAATAATCCTACATCATTCTTTCTATCTGTATCAAAAATACTGACATTCATTTCTTCACATATATGGGTGGTCTTTTTATAATAACACATTGGGTCTCAGAAGTTTTTGATACTAATCAAGAGAACATTTAAGATGCAAGGAATGTATGTAAACAACATTTTATTTGAGTTTCCTATCCCAAAACATGACCACAGATCTGACTAAAACTCTGGAATCCATGGCTTTTGACATTTATTTATTTATTTATTTATTTATTTATTTATTTATTTATTTATTTATTTATTTATTTATTGGTTTTTTCGAGACAGGGTTTCGCTGTGTAGCTTTGCGCCTTTCCTGGAACTCGCTTTGGAGACCAGGCTGGCCTCGAACTCACAGAGATCCGCCTGCCTCTGCCTCCCGAGTGCTGGGATTAAAGGCGTGCGCCACCAACACCCGGCGGCTTTTGACATTTAGGTCTTGACAAGAAATTCTATATATTTCCAGTTTTCTCATCTTTGTTTATAATTACTGCTCAAGTTCCATTCCATAAGATGTAATACATGCCTTTTATTTTTACCAGATGCAATTTTTGAAAATGTTTTATGTTTTATGGATTTGATGTGTGCACTCGAGTGTCTCAATTACCCTGGGATTCTGCATTGTTAACATGTCCTATAACATATCCATCAGCTTCACTCTCTTCTGACATTTGGTACCTCCAGCAAAAAGCAGGCTATGAGGTCTAAGTTCAATCTGTATGTCAACTACAGAATTATTTGATATCTTTCATATACTTTCTTCAGAGGGAGGTTTTTAATGTCTCTGGAAACTGTAAACTCTGCTGTTGATACCTGAGATGAAGATTAATAGCTATACATTGAATGAATTGACTTATAAATGAACACTTGCTTTTTTCCACACATGTTGGACAGAAGTTTTCTCTGAAAGCTCTCAAATGTTCTGAGTCTATGTGTGATATCATGGTCCAATATAAGAAGAAAATTTTTTTGCCTTTCTCTTAATATTAATAGTTCTTCATATTATGGAATGAATCCAAATAGAACCCTCATTCTCTCCTCTCTTTTCTTTTCTCTCTTTCAATGTGCAGGCAATTGAATCCTAACTTGCAAATTCTGAGCATACTTCTACAGAATGCCCTATTGTAGAAATTCAGGGATTGGAGTTAATGTGCTTGTCTATGTCCTTGACAATGTCACATATGATCTGGGGCTGTACAGGAACTAAGTCTAACCCAGGAGACAGGGCCTGCTGCTCTACCATACTTCTCTCAAACTTAGATATGCTCTAACTGTTCACAGAAGATTTGAGCATCTGCTTATCTGTATTCCATCATCCATGCATCTAGCCTCTTCAAGGCTCAAGAGCTTAGCTATTTTTTTTCTCCCTAATTACTCAACCTTTGTTCAGATTGTAACCTGATACCCTCATAGCCAGGAGATAGTTCCATTATCCACCTTTTCCATATATGTTGACTTTTAAATTTAATTTTCTCATTGTTTATGCATCTCTTTCTGCCTTCCACCTCTCAGTTATATGTGTGAGAGTGTTTGAGTGTGAGTATGCATATGTCCTGGTGCATGTGTGGAGGTCAGAAGACAACTTTCAGGAGTTAGTTCTCTTTAGTTGGTGGGTTCTAGGGATTAAATTCAGGTTGTCAGGCTTGCATAATCTTAGTTAGCATTACATTGCTGTGAAGAGACATCATGACCAAGGTAACTCTTAAAAACTAAAGCATTCAATTGGGCTCTTGCTTACAGTTTCAGAGGGTTAATATATTATCAGAATAGCAGAGAGAATGTGTGAGGCAAAGACAAAGTGAGACTGGGCCTGGAATCAGCTTTTGAAACCTCAAGGCTCACTCCTCTATTAAAAGTCATACTCCTAATCCTTCTCAAACAGTTCCAATCCCTGGTTACTCAGCATTTAAATACATGAACCTATTGGGGCCATTCTCATTTAAACCACCACACATATCAAGTGCTCTTACCTTCTGAGCCTTCTCACCATCCTGAAATTTTGTGTTTCTACAAGTATCTACCTATAACCCAAAATCACCAAAGGTGCTTCTAACCTACAGTGCACTCCTACATAGGAAACTACGGTAGCAGCATATCATCATGTCTTTGAAACACATTAGGAATTTGACTTTTAATCACTAAGTCATTCCTACAATAATCCCAGGACTGCCAATGTGACCTTTTGTTTCTGAGGAAATCTACTTCTCATAGAACCGAGGCTTTCTAACTTCTAGTTCCTATGAAGTTTGCTTGAATAACAAACACCATTTGGAGTGAGGACATGGAAGAGAAAGCTCTCATCCATATTTACTAATTAAAGTAAAGCTTTTCTGTATATTACTCACATAGCATCTAGTTGTTGGCCTAGGGCTTATATTTTCTAAAATCTTTTTCTCTGGGTGTTTCTCTAAATGCATACCAAGCTATTACACACTTAAATATAGAACTTTTCTTTCTCCTAAGGATGTCACTTCACCTTCAAGTATAAAAAAAATTAACAAATCAAAGATTCTGAGTAACTTTTTCTATGTCAAAATTGATCTTAATTTTTAGGAAATTCATGAATTTAAACTGAATGTGTTTATGGCAAATATCTATAAGTCTTTACTTTTATAGTTTCTCAGCTATAGCTGGTAGATTCTGAAACATCACCTTTCCTGTCTTAGGGCCCAAGATGAAGTGAGTCCATCAAAGACCATCTTCTGTACCCAATAATGATTAATACGACACCATAATTTTATGGAGGAATTGTTTATTGAAAGTGAAATACAATTGCAGAAGAATAATTAAATATAAAGAAATTACAACACTTAAGTAAATTTGTTTCCCCTTTTAAAAGTCACTTCTTTTTTTTTTTTTTTTTTTTGGTTTTTCGAGACAGGGTTTCTCTGTGTAGCTTTGCGCCTTTCCTGGAACTCGCTTTGGAGACCAGGCTGGCCTTGAACTCACAGAGATCCGCCTGGCTCTGCCTCCCGAGTGCTGGGATTAAAGACGTGCGCCACCACCGCCCGGCTTAAAAGTCACTTCTTGATTGATTTAACTTGATAATTTTTTAGATAAGTACTATATTTACATCATTTACTTCCCCTTCTCCCTCCAACTACTCCTACCCACACACTTTTTTCCTTCTCAAATCTACATCCATGTTTTGTTATTTTTACATATATACATACATATAAATTACAAATACCACCTGCTCAATCTAGTGTTGCTCATATCTCAATGTTCTTATGGATAAAAACTTGTGTTGGATAACCAATTAAGAAGACTAATCCTGGAGTAGAGTGATTCTCTTTCTCTCGACTGTCACTAATTGCCCGTAGTTCTCCACCTGGTGTGGGGCTGGTGTGGTATATTCTATTTTGGTATATCAACTGGAGTTGCCGTCATTTGGGTCTTGTTTAGGCAACCATATCAGTGAAGTTTCATTGATTCACCTTCCCTAGCATATGAAAGTCACAATATCTCAGCAGATGTCCTGGTCCTCTGGCTCTAGGAATCTTTCTGTCCTCACTTCTGCAGTATTCCCTGATCCTTTCCTGTAGGGGTTGTCTTGTAGTTATATCAGTTGAGCTATGTAGTCCATAGTCAGTTCTCTGAAAAGCAACTGGTTATAGATTGTGATGGTTTCCATTTGCTTCAACAAGAAGCTTCTTTGATATGAGGTGAGAGCTTCAGTTTTCTGTGAGTATAATGATATATATTCAGAATGTAGTTAGGAGTTATACTTCAGTCAATATGATAGCAGTATGTTCTCCTCTATGATCAATGGCTTTCCCTGCTACAAGTTTACAGCACGAGCCATGAATTCCTTCCTATTGAGTGACTCTTATGGTCAATTAGACAGTTGCTGGTTACCTTCAAGATTTAAGTACAATCATTACACCTTTGGAATGTATTACCATGTTCTTCCCCTTTCACTACAAAAGAAAAGAATTATAGGCTTGCAGATATCCAAGAGTTGTAATTGAACTCTGTATCCTTTTTACAAGTATGTTACTTGACTCACATGAAGTTTCTCTATAAATCACTCATTAAAAGTGTTACAAAGGATATGATCTAGAAGTAGAAGGGTATTGTCATAGATTCTGAAGAGATAATTGTGTTCTCAGGATCAATTATCAAGTCCTGAACTCCATCCTAAAGTTCAGGTGGCTGGAATGCAGCTAAAACCTAGAGATAAAAGGATGTCATGAAGACAGTCAAGAGAAAAATGGATGCTCTTCAGGACAGAATTCACCATCTCACAATTTTGTCAAAATGAGATAGTTTGACCATTTTGTTTGTTTATTTGTTTGGTTTGGTTTGTTGTTGTTGTTGTTGTTGTTTTGATATTGAGTATCTGCAGTAGGATACAGAGATGTTTGACCCCTCACAGACTTGTGACTTGTAAAAGCATCCAAAGAATATCCAGAAGCCAACTCAATTGTTCATTTGAAAACCTGTCCAACTGAGACTTTTCCTTATATGCTTTAACTCACCAACTTATTTGTTACTTCAGGTTGAAATTGTTTCTTTTCTCTGATAAACACAGATAAGCTTCTACCTCTTAAATGCGTTGCCCTTGAGGAGCATGCATTACAAATCCCAGATGGCCCAACATTATGATCACTGTTGGTAACACTGACCACATGTAACCAGAACACTAGCTTTTTCAATGTATCTGTAAATTCAGACACATGCATCTCTCTCCACCTTGTGTCTGCACCTGACTTGAATAGATAGAAATACATAAATATTTTTTACTATATTACATGCATCACAATAAAAGATCTCCACAGTGAATCTCTTCCAGTGAATCTCTTCTTTATGCATGGTTAGCTTTATATATTCTTAAGTAAATATGTCTTCAACAGATTCATGTTTGATTTGTTGGTTCATCAGTTTCTTATCACATTTGTACCAAAATATTTTATTCAAGACCAAGATTCTATAAACTATCCTTCTAGGAGATGATTTATATACTTTATTAGCCTGAAATCTAAGATACAACTGTTATTTTTTTCTAAAATGAAAAGCCAGGGAGTGTTTGCTCTTGGATTATTTCATTGCCTACATTAGGCTTTAGAATGATATTTAATAATTCCCTAGATATTTCAGCTTTCTCTAAAGTGACTTGAGGACATTAAAGATAGAGAACAGAGGTCTGTAGGAAAATGTTCTTAAAATCCAGATGCTTTTGCTAACTCTCAGGTACTGAGTGTGAAATTTTAATGATCAATGCATTTTTTTCATTTCCATCTCTGTCACATTCATCTTGACAATCTTCATTCAATCATAACTAATAATTCATTTCCCCCCAACTCCCTAGAGTACCTCTTGACACAGTCAACACTCAACACCCCTCAGATATTAGTTCTGTTGTCACTTCACCCATTCAGAAAAAAAAATGTACATGTACTAGGCATTACGTTAAGAAAAAAAAAAAGGAAAGAAAAGAAAAAAAGATTTCTGGAAGCTTGCTTCTGGTGTATATATTTTGGAATGTGAAAAGAATCAGATAATAGGGAAGGGGCATAATTACAATGCCAGGTGTGCTGGGGAAGAAATTGAAGGTGGTATAGGAGCAAGGAAAGGCAACTAAACTAACTCAAGATTTGCTCTCTCTCTCTCTCTCTCTCTCTCTCTCTCTCTCTCTCTCTCTCTCTAATATACATTTAAACTTGGGAGTAGAGAATCCATATACCTAAGACCTTGTAACAGTTTCCTCTTTAGAGCGATAAAGAGTGTGGAGAGAAAAGAAGAGATCCAGCTGATCATCATGGCCAGCAGGTTTCCAGGGGACTGTCACATAGAGTGCAAACTTAGGCACAAAAGTCCCATCTAAATCCAGGAGCCATTGACACAGTAGCTAAAGGCTCTTGCTTCCAAGCTTGAAGATCTGAGTTCTATATCTAAGACCAACATGGTGGAAGGAGAAAAATATTCCTACAGGTAGTTCTCTGAGTATGAGAAATGGTTCTCAAGAAAATGACCACTCAATCTAAAGTATTTGACAAGGTGTGTATTTCTATTTGGAAGTTTGCAGTTGTTCCTACATAGTGACTTGAATGCTGCTTGTATTCTCAAGAAGTTAAACTAAAAAAAGTAAAAGTTCCTGTAGGTAACAACGTATGAGATAATTAAAGAAAACAAAGAAAATTAAAAATTTAATGAAAAAAATTATTTCAGTATAAATCTGGAAAGTAAGCAAAAATTCAGTTATAAATAAAAAACAGGAGTGTTCTCAACCATGTTAATGTTTACTATAACTAATTTAATGTTTTTCTAATTAGAACCCATTCCCATGACCAAATCCACATTGATGGGGTAAGTGAGAAAGCCAAAAAAAAGTCCCCATCAAGTTCATCAAATGCCTCCTGTAGACATAGAAGTATAAATAAATAAAACTTAGACTGTGGTACTTTGAGAGAATTTTGAAAGGAGAACATTTTTAGAGGCCATAGCCTGAATAATTCAACTCAAAGAGATGGTGAATTGCTATTGGAACATTCTCTTCAGGGGGATTCTCAACTGCCAAGCTGGGGAACACCAAAGCCACGTTTGCATTTTATGAGTACCTGGTCGCATGTCACAGACCAAGACTGGAGATTTGAATAACAATGAAGAAATTGTTCCTATTCTAAAAATTTGAATTAAGAAACAAGACTATCTTAACTTTTATGTTGTCATACTAGTGACTTGGGTGGGGGCATTTGATGACTACACTCTCTTCTTGGCAGGTGCTCTCAGTATCTGTAAAATAACAGAAGCAGAAGAAAACAATGGGGATCAAAACCAAAGGTCTTGGAATCTTTGAATTTCCATGATTTACTCTTTTGATACCTAGTCTTCTTTCCCTTTCTTTCTGTTTTGTACAGTTTGACACCGACGAAGAAGAACGATGAAGAAGAAGAACCAGAGCTAATTTCTTGGAGCAGTGTCCTGATATAGGTGGAACCTATTACCTAATGATTGACAGGAGGAATTCAATAGTCCTGGCGCCAGGGAAGAAAGGAACAGTGCCTAGTCCATGTACAGGTTTTGGATTTCTCACTTATCTTCTAGATGAATTTCTTAAAAATGCCACTACATGGGCTGTGGAGATGGTTCATTCAGGAAAGAGCCTGTCATGCATTCAAGAGACCCTGAGTTCAGATCCCCAGTACCCATCTTTAAAAGGCAGATGTGGTCTTGCATGCTGTAATGACAGTGTACAGGGCAGCAGGGCTTCAGGGCAGCAGATGGGTAGGAGGGTATAATAGACCGGCAAGTTCCTGGACCTCACTGTCCCTCCAGGAGAGCCAATTCAAAAGTTCTGTGTTTGGTTAGAGTTTGTCTAAACATATAAGATAGAGAGCAATGGAAGAAGACATTCAGTGTTGACCTCCCATCTCTATGTGCACTCAAACATATACTTACCACACACACAAAGTTCACCACAAGTTCACACACAGTACTCCTGAATTTGATTCAGTCTTTAAAACTATGGTATGTGTGTGTTCATGCGTGTGTGTGTGTGTGTGTGTGTGTGTGTGTGTGTGTGTGTGTGTATGATGTAGGAAATCAAAGCTCTGTCTATATATAGATAAATAAACAAAGTGTTTCACTTAACATTTTACTCTCTGTAATACAATTAGCTACTGCAAACACATGATTTGGCAAGTGCCAGGTCTTCACACGTGTTTGGGTCTTGGCAGCTGAGTCAGCTCTTGCTCCTGCTTTCTCCATCAGCACTGCTCTGTTGAAACACTCATGGTGGGGTTTTTCTGGGACTGGGACCTTTGGGTTGCTTTGTTTTGTTTCTCATGACCTCTTGCAGTCCTTTTAGTATTCTGCTTGCACTGACAAACTCGGGGCAGAACAACATCAGCATGATTTACAGACACTCAACGGTGAATAAACCCTGTGGGATAAGAAGTCAAAATTTCACAAGAAGCAAAAGGGCAACCCTTGACTATGGCATTTAACAGACTTGGTTTCAACCTTTATTAGCAGTGTGACCTCATGACTGTTCTTTAACCCTCCAATCCTCTTCTTTCTCATTTCTAAATGGGAATGATAATATTCACACGCTGTGGCTGCCAGGGGTATAACGAAGTAGCCTATGTAAAGTGTAGGGCACGGAGCCTGTCACATTAGAGGCATGGGCACAATGACGGCTGTTATTACTTGCTGCAAGGAAATCCCTTAACACTCTGATTCTGAACTTAGTCACGTTTATTGATGACCCAAATCCATTTGTACTCTGATGTACGCAGACACTTTCAAACTTTATTTCCAGAAGCAGAGCTTCACCCAGGTAATAACTCAGCTAAAGAGATTTTTTTTTTCTTGAATGAATTATGCTTCTGGTGTGCTAAATTATCTCTAAGCAGTCAACCGTAAAAATTATGTTATGTATTTCTCTTGTGTAACTGGTGTGAAGGTAGAGTTTCTCAGAACTGGTTGTCCAGCATTTAATGGGACCCTCCACTGCATTTGATCCTGAGTCAAGCTGTATATAAAAAGAGTAAACAGGGAGGCTGGGAAGGCTGCTAAAAGGAACAAACGAAGCAATAAATAATAAGAGGGAAATTTACAGAGAAACTAAAATGAAGCTGTTAGAGGAAGTAATATGTGAAAGGAGGATTTTCTTTGTATGTGCCAAGATCTAAAATTACAGAACTTCAGTCCATTGAAGTTTTTAATACTCATTGCTGAAATGTGGAGCAGATGTCTCTCTGACCTCTATCTATTTGAACAGCAATGTCAGAGAGAGGAGAGTCATCAGTCTCCACATTGCCTTAGAGAAGGTCCTTAGGATTTCCTGAAAAGTGACACTGTTACACAGAGACTATGTAAGATTATATCAAATTGAGAGAAAACGTTGTAGTTTATTGCTTTTGAAAATCAGTGGTTAGATCCTGAAATTTTTGCTTTCATTGTTTCTAATCTATTACAATATTAAAGGACATTACATTCTACAATGTCTAAAGGAATTTCAAGATCTCCCATGCAGTGTTGGGGAAACAATTCAATGGTACAGAGTTTATCTGCATGCAAGAGTCTCTAGGTTCAAACTCCCAAACATACATTGCAAAGAAACTAAGGAAAGAAGGAAGGAAGAAAGTAAGGAGGGAAGGAAGGAGGGAAGGAAGGAAAGAAGGAAGGAAGGAAGGAAGGAAGGAAGGAAGGAAGGAAGGCAGAAGGAAGGAAGAGAGAGAGAGAGAGAGAGAGAGAGAGAGAGAGAGAGAGAGAGAGAAAGAGAGAAGACTAGTTTACCTTACTCCTCAGTCACTTTGATATGGAGGTCAAACAGTCACTGGAAGTCCCAGGAATTCTCATTCTAATACGGAGTGGCACTGTAGACCACAGTGTTTCTGAGTGAAGTTCTGTCTTTTCCAGTCCCTCATAAGTACTATTAAAACAGGATGTGTTGCAGTGCATCGGGCACCATCTGCTTGTCTGTCTTCCTTATAAACTATGAGAAATTATGCGTCCTCTTGTTTGGTGTACTTTGAACACTAACAGTAGCTATTGGACCTGTTCGTTAGAGTATTAACTCACCATCCCTTACCTGAATTGCTACAATCCTACTTTTCAGGTCACTTCCCTCTGTATCTTGCCATGCATTATAACAAATTAATTTCCCAGCCAGAAAAAAATGCAGTTGCAGTTTTTTCACACATGTCTCTATTGGCTCTTACAGCTCTGTGTGACCAAATTCGCTTCTTACACTAACTCTAATATAAATTTTGTTAATAAAAATTCCTATATTGGGCTGGAAATGTAGGGAATGTAGTTTGGTTGATAGGGTACTCAGCTACAATGTGAATGTTCAATCTTCCATACCACGTAAACAAGGTGCATCATGGTACATGCCAGAAATCCCAGCAATTGGGGAGGTGGAGGCAGGAAAGTTAGAGATTTCAGGCAAGCCTGGGTTACATGAGACATTTATATATATATATATATATATATA
>CABHPR010146776.1:12983-39501 GCA_902168415.1 Peromyscus melanophrys
TATATATATATATATAATTTGTATTTCTTTCAATGGTGTCCTAATAATTTTATACCTATACTCTAGGTTATCTCATACATTTTAAATTCCTTTTCTTTAGCTAAAATGTAATTATGCCATTCCTCCTTCCCTTTAACAGATGTGGGGAAGAGGATTAACTGGGGAGAAAGGAGTGAGATAAATACAGAGGAGAGGGAGAAGGGAGAGATTAATAAACTTGAAGATATTTGGAAGAACAATAGAAATATTATTTTATATTTCTCTCCTACAGTTTTGACATGTTAGATGAATGAATAAATCATACACAGAGAAACTAGTGGAGGTAGATAAGTCACAGGATAGCTCAGCCCTCTGTCTCCAATGCTGGTGCCTCTTAGCATGGCCAGAGATTTCCTTGTGTCCACATTATTTGTTGAAAGCAAGTTTCTAAGTCCTTAACTCTAATTAAGTTCAGAAAGGGGATGTGGTAAAGTACCATGATATTACTGTTTAACACATTCTCTGCTATTTATATTTATAGTCATTAGGGAACTGCACCCTTATGTTACAGGACAAGTGCTGAGTGTAGGGCAGATTGCAGGAACAGAAGGCTATCATGGTAACACTTAATGTGCATAAAAGCCCCAGATATACTATTGTGAAGGCTGGTAATGAGCATAAAAATATTTTATAAATGTTTATAAAAGTTATATACGATTTAAACAGTAGTATAAAGTATATTTCTTCTTAAAATATTCAGGGTTTATGAGTATGTGTGTGGGGGAGACTTACACGAACTTCATATATACAGATACATGAGAAGGCCAGGAGAATGGATCAGATCCCTTAAAACTGGAATTGTATATAGTTATGATCCACTGCATAGGTGATAGGAAATGAATCTGTGTCCTCTGTAAAAACAGTTCTCAATCCTAATCATTGGACCATCTCTGCAGCCCCGATAAATTTATTTCTCACCATGTGCTTTCCTCAGAAAGCTTAAAGTCCTTGATACTTGAAGTAAAGACAGCATGCCTTAGAGTTCTGTTGTCATGATAAAATGTGAGCAAATGAACTTAGGGGGAAGAAAGGATTTATTTATGCTATTAGTTACAGTCCATTGTTCAGGGACAGGGACCCAGAGACAAGAACTGAAGCAGAAACCATGAAGAAATACTGCTTACGGGCTTGGTCCTGATGCCTTGCTCAGTCTGCTTGTTCACACAACCCAGAATGATCAGCAGTCCAGAGGTGGCACCACCCACATCAATAGGCCCTCCCACATCAATCATTAATCAATAAAATGTCCCACAGATTTTCCTACAGGACAATCTTTTGAAGATAAATCGTCAATTGATGTTCCATCTTCTCAAGTGACTCTAGATTTTGTTGACTAAAACTATCTAGCACTCAAGGCAAAACAAGTTAATTTCAAATTCAAGTGATAATTTCAAAGTGAATGAGCACAGAGTCTGCAGATGGTCAGCATACTTAACTCTACAGGTTTTTTTTTTTTTTTTGAAATTATAATGTATTTACATCATTTCCCCTCTTCCTATTCTTACCGCCAACACCTTCTAGGCACCCTGAATTTGCTCTCTCTGTCACGGCCTCCTTTTCTTTAGTTGTTCTTACACACATACACACACACACACACACACACACACACACACACACACACACACACAAACACTCAAATAAAACCTTAGTTGGCATAATGTTACCTGTATGTGTATGATTTCAAGGCCGACTATATGGTATCATTTGGTGGTAACCAACAGCTCTTTAATAAGTCTTAAGACCTACTCAACAAAAAGGAAAACATACATGGTGTTGGAAACCTAGTCAACTGTCTGAGACTACTAAGGTAATGTGTTATCCAATACCAACTGATATATCTACAGCAAAATTTCTGTACCGAAGGCTCAAGGATCATTTCAGAAGAGGGTACACAAAAACTGTATAAACCAGATGAACAAGAAGTTTGTTATGAGCTTGTGTCTCCTAGAAACATTAGAGAGGCTAAATCCATTAAGTCTCATCAACATGGTTGCTATAGCATAAACTGAACAAAGATAATGCAAATGGAAATGTTAACATGGAAGGGAGAGAGCTCATGGTGATTTAATCCTATAAAAAGAACTGTAGAGGACTGGGAATGCTGAGAGTGGGAGATGTGGTCTTCCCTAGAGAAGAGTTATCCAATTGGTAACCTCTTTTGTATGGTCAAGACACAAAAGAGTTATGTAAAATTTTATGCAGAAGGTGGCGTTTAAAGCCATGGCCTAGGTCATATTCCACACAATCAGAAGGGTATTTTATTCCTAACATGTTCAATATACATGATTCAAAAGTCAAATATTTTGAAGAGAGTTAGATCAGTACTATGATAGCTGATCCTGTATCAGACTTTCCCCAGTGTAGCACTGAGATGTGGGTTTCCTGGCCAGCACCTCAGTTGTAAGCACACTGAGAATGTATGTTGCATAACAGATCACCTAATTTTTTCTGTCTATTGTTCAAACATATTCCAGTTTGGAACTCTAACACACCAGCAGTCCATGAAGTTATTCTGCTCTTTCCTAGTTCAATCAAGCTGTCCTCTGGGGCTTCTTGTCTGCCACCCATGCTGCTAAGTATCATTGAGCATGGTGAAATTTTCAGTTCTTCTATTTCCTAATCTTGAATGTGGCAATTATATATTATTTCTTCCAAGGTAATCATAATATTTCTAATTTGAAGCCACCTTGATTTCCTGATCTCTTGTTCAGCAGTATGCATTTTAGGAAATAAAATTGCTGTGGATTTTTCTACAAATAGAGATCACAAAGGACATCCTAACCTCCTAAGTTGACTGTATAGGTTTATTGAATACTATTTAAAGACAGAAATCTCAATAGTAAATGAAATATAAATATAAATGTCAGGAAAAGTTTCTATACATGCTTGTGTTTTAATGTCAAGATTTTAATATTCTACTATAAAAAAGGCTAAATCTCTTTGTAAATCTTTATAACTGTGGAACCTAACACTAATGAGCAAGTTTCAGCCAACTCATAGGCTAACATAAAATCTGATATCACTTCTAAGTTCGATCTGTATTTTTCTGTTGGCATATGTATTAGTTATTCAGAAGGACTGGAGTCTTAAAAAGAAAAATACTAGCTCACTTTTAACACTCTGTCCAATGTGCAAAGTTTCTGGGATGGCATCACAAATATACACATTAAACTATCATCGGAAATAAAACATTCAAGTATGAGTAAGTGCTATTAAATTTGCAAAGTGACTCAATGATTTACTTAAATTTAATTTAGCTAAGTGAGGCATCATTCCAGAAGTATTCACTCTTATCTTCCATTGATAAATATTGTTTTATTAATAATATTGTTTGTATGTACAAATAAAACCATGACCCTCTAAACTGTTTTAAAATCATAAGATTTAAAATCATGTGTGTGGTGATTTGGAAAAAAAAAATGGCCCCAAAGCGAGTGGCACTACTGGGAGGTATGCCTTTTTTAAAGTGGGTATGACCTTGTTGGAGTAACTGTGTCACTGTGTGGGCAGGCTTAGAGATTTTCTTTGCTCAGGATAGTGTCCAGTGTCTCAATTGACTTCCTGTTGCCTACCTATCAAGATGTAAGAACTCTCAGCTCCAGCACAAAATCTGCCTGTACGCTGCCATGCTCCCTGCCATGACGATAATAGACTGAACCATTAGCCACCACCAAATTAAGTGTTTTATTGATAAAAGTTGCCAAGGTCATGTGCCTCTTCACAGAAAAAAACAAACAAACAAAAAACAAACAAACAAACAAAAAAACCTAAGACAGAAGTTGGTACCCGGAGTTGGGTATTGCTGTGATAGGCCTGACTTTTTTTTTCTTTTTTCTTTTTTGTTTTTTTTTTTTTTTTTAGGGTAATATGAACTTTGGGACTATGGATTAGAAAATCAGTTGAACATTTTAACTGTTGCTTCATAGGCCATACTAGTAGGAGAGGGGAAGGTGCTGAGTGTGATTAGATGAACTGTGAGGGACTCACTCAAGAGATTTCAGAGGAGAAGAATTTTACTGTGTTGCCTAGAGATCATTCTTGTGATATTTTAGTGAAGGAAGTGGCTGCTTTTCACCCTTGTCCAAAGAATCTACCTAGACTAAAGTGAAGAATTTATGTTTATTCCATTGGCAGAGGAAATCTCAAAGCAGCTTGGTATAGACTCTGTCATGTGGTTTTTAGAGGTAACTCTAATGAAGATTTATAGTAACAAGGAGCAAACTGAGCAGGGTAAACTATATAATGAAAATTTCAAGCAGAAAGAGAGCACTAGGAAGCAGAATAGAGATAAATTCTGTGATCAAGGAGATACACGGTTTAAGGGGGCTAGAGAGATGTCTCAGAGGTTAAGAGCACTGCTTGCTTTTCCAAAGGTCCTGAGTTCAATTCCCAGCAACCACATGGTGGCTTACAACCATCTGTAATGAGATCTGGTGCCCTCTTCTGGCCTGAAGGGATATATGCAGATAGAACACTGTATACATAATAAGTAAATAAATCTTAAAAAAAAAAAAAAGAAAAAAGAAATGGAATGGAATAAAGGGAGTGGTGACATCAAGGCAAGATCCCACCCAGCTAAGTTTACAATTTGTAGAAAGAACCTAAAGAAGAGCTGAAGGCTAGGTGTGGTGGGACACACCTTTAATCCCAGAACTCAGAAGTCATCGACTTTCAGATCTCTGAGTTTGTGGTCAGTGTGGTCTACAGAGCAAGTTTCAGGACAGCCAAGCTTAGGCAGTGAAGGACAGAAAGCTGGTGAAGATGTAACTGAACCAGAGGGCCATGTTCCAGCTCCAGTAAGCGGCAGGACTTGGCAGCTTCAGCCAAGTAGTTCTGGCTTCACAGTTAAGAATAGAAGAAATGGGTTATAGAATTTGTCTCCATGCCTAAAGAAAGCAACTAAGGCCAGGCATGTGTCCAGGGTGTCCCTGAATGGAGGCTTAGTAGAAAGGCTATAGTGTGAAGCTGTGAAGTTGAAGGCTGGATTGCCTTGGAGATCCTAAGATATTAGAGATGCCAGAGTCATGGGATACCTGCCAAGGAGAGCTGCTTAAAGGAAATGTAACCAGCCTAAGACAAAGAAGTGTGTTGAAATCAACAAAGGTGAAGAGCATTTTGACATCAAATGTGGAGATAGAGAGTTTGGAGTTTGTACAACTGGTTTTTCCTCTTGCTTTGGTCCGGTATTTTCTCACTATGCTCTCTTCCCTATTCTTTGGAATGGTAATGTATATCCTGTGCCATTATATGTTGGAAATATGTAATCTTCGTTTAAATTTTGAATTTTGCCTGAGATTACAGTTAAAAGATTGCCAGGAGTCTCAGAAGAGACTTTGGACTTTGGAACAAGTTTGAGACTGTTATAGACTTCGGGGACTTTTGAAGTTGGACTGAATGCATTTTTGCTTTATGATATGGCTACAAGCCTTTAGGGGCCAGGGATTGAATGTGGGGGTTTAAAAGAAAATGGCCCCCAAAGGGAGTGGCACTATTGGGAGGTGTGGCTTTGTTGAAGTGGTTATGACCTTGTTGCAGGAAGTGTGTCAATGTGGGAGTGGGATTAGAGGTTTCCTATTCTCAGGATACTTCCCAGTGTCTCAGTCAACTTCCTGTTGCCTGTCTATCAAGATGTAAGGACTCTCATCTCCAGCAACACATATGCCTGCACATTGCCATGGTCCTCAACATAATGATAATGGATTGAACCTCTGAAACTGTAAGCTAGCTACCAAATTAAATGTTTTCTTTATAAGAGTTTCCATGGCCATGTTGTCTCTTCACAGAAATTAAAAAACACTAACTAAGACAATGTGTTTAAATAACTTGTTCAGGTGTATGGAATGAGGAAGTATGTTTCATATTGCTTCTTTGGGGTGGAATACAGAGTGGAGGGGAAAATATTCACCATGGAATTAGCAACCTTTTTAATAATTCTGCTCTCAGAAAAATCTGGCTAAAGCCCAAGCATGTTAAGCCTTCTTTTAAAATGGGAATTGATTCCTGGAAAGAAACCAACTAGGTCCATAATAAAATCCATTGCTTTGTAGATGAATTCAATTAGTGTCCTCGACTGAATACAAGAAGAAAAGATAAACCCATGGTTAGGAACATGGTTCCACAATCTTATAGAGTTTTGCTCTTTGCAATAAAGTAGTTTAACAGTCTTCTCGATTAAATAAATTGTCAGCTCCACAGATGTGCAGAACCAACCACGAATGAAAGCACTCCTTGGAATGTAGTCTGTGACCACATTCAGTTTGTGCAGCCCTTGCTCTGATACTTATATGCCTATGTATCATTGCTTAATCCTCTTCTCAGTACTGTGTCTGAAATAGCTTTCTGCACTGCTTGGTTATTCCTCCTGGATGCTGGACAAAGAACAGTTAATCTGTGTCAATTTGCAGAGTCACCTGGGTTACTTTTCTCCTTGCCTTCTCTCTGCTAATAGTGCTTGGATAGTAAGTGCTGCAGTAATGAGATTTTTCCTAGACAACCTGATTTTCTGGCAAATCCCAAGGGCAGAGACAGGGAGACTTCTCCAGTATAAGGCACCTTCACAGATTTCTAAAAGTGATCTTTTGAAGCAAACATGATTGAGAACTACCTGTCCTTTCCTTTAATTACATAAATACTTTCTCTATTAAAATAAAAACCTACATCTGAAGTTAAAAAGGAAGGGATGGTGCAACTTCCTTGAAAAAGAATAAAATATGTGCAAAAATAAGAAAATTCTCCTGGTTGCAAACATGTGCTACAGAGCCTATTTCAGGGTTATAGAAAAAGCAAACATGTCGGCAGTGTGATGAGAGTAGTTCAGACACCACTCACACTTGGTTTTTGACATTGTTCAAAGTTTATTTGTTAAATGATTCAAGGTTTTGTTTCATGTTTTTTTGTTTGTTGGGGTTTTGTTTTGTTTTGTTTGTTTCTGAGATAGGGTGTCTCTGTTTAGCCCTTTCTGTCCTGGGACTCACGCTGTAGATCAGGCTGGCCTTGAACTCACAGAGATCTGCCTGCCTCTGCCTCCTGAGTGCTGGAATTAAAGGAGTGCACCACCACCGCCCACTATGGTTCAAGTTTTACCCATCAGCACCTCTTTCTTTTCTTTTACTAGGATGCCTTGTGTTATCTCTGCTATCTCTGCACACACACACACACACACACACACACACACACACACACACACACAAACACAAGATACCAAAGGATGATTTGAGATCAAAGGAAAAGAAAAATGACAGAATCAGAGAACTAGAAAAAACTAAACAATTTTCTGGATGGTTTTCCCAGAAGAGATCTATGTGCAACTTGACAGTCTCTTTCTCCCTCTTGACGCCTTTTTGTGTTGCATGCCTCTGAGTTGACATGTAGAAGCCAGACGAGGACATCAGAAGTCTTCCTCTATCACTCTTCATCTTATGTCTGTGAAACAAAATCTATCAACAAAGCAGACGTCTGCCCTGTCAGACAGACTGGCCAATGTTCTGAGACCCACCTGTCTCCATGTTCCCGGTGCAGAGATTCCAGGCACACATTGCCATGCTCAGCTTTTACATGGGTGCTGGGGATCAGAATCAGGTCCCCTTGCTTAGAATAGTAGGCTCTCTTATGGACTGAGCCATTTCTTCTGCTTTAGCTTCTCTGTTTACTTTATGGGTATTAAATGGAACACTATATACCATTGGAAAGAACATTTAGAATGTGAACTTTAAAAAGCTGCACACTCTTTCCCTACAATCTATTATCTTGTCAGCACATTGTCCTTTGGCTGTTTGTATCAGTTTGGCAATGCTAGCTTCTCATGCAGAGGACCTTCAAGGTTTCACCTTCAGAACCACTCACCCAAGACAAATTAGCACAGCAGGAAGTGATAGCTTCTCTATGTGACTCAAGAGGAAAAATATACATGATTTCTCTGTAATCTGCTGAAGCACATTTGACTTAATTCCCATGTCGATTTTCATTTTGACAAGATAGATGGCAACGGAGACACAATTGTATAGATTTGTACATCTATTCCCATTCTCAAGGCATGGGTGGAGAAATCTTCCCCAGCCGATGACATAAATGTGCTGTCACTCTCTTCCTGTGGATACAGGTGTTGGAAATCAAGACTTCTAGATGCCAATACAAAACCCATTAACTCAGCAGCTGCAGAAGAATTTTGAGATGTCAAGGGCAAAGAACTCTAGCTTAGCCACCCTGATTTGCTACTTTTAAAGATAAGATCAGGCACACACATTTGAGGGTTTTGTTTTTAAAACCACCTTCCAGCTCCGGGAGAAATGAAACCTTACAAGAGAGGGAGGAGTCTGTCAGCATCTCTTGCTGTTTTCTGTACCTACCGCCTCTGGATAAGCATGCAGGGGCCGGGGCCTGCAGTTTGGGGTGGTAAGAACTTTATACCCTTGTAGCCATATGCCCTTATGCCCGCATGTTTCATTTGGTATGTTTATAAGACTTTCATGTAAATTTTGACAACAAAAAAACTGACACGAGCTTATTTTTATTGTTTCTGTTATAGTTTTCATAAATCTCTGCTTTATATGAATAAAAATAAAATATGCTTTTGAAAAGCCTTTAAATTATAATCCAGAGAATCTTGAATCAAAGAAAACAAAATAAAACAAAATTCAAAGCAGCAGGTTATTGTTTCTTATTTAGAATCATCCCATCATTCTTTTACCTTATTGTACTGAGGTGAAGCTCATGAATAGGGCATTTACTTAATATGACCAAGACCATGAGTTTCATTACTAATACAAAGTCACTCCAAATTCCAAGGAAACAAAAATACAATAGCAAATCCTAAAATACAGCAAACTACTTTTCTAGGATAATGGATAATTGTAGTACCAGACTCTATTCTCTACAATATTTGAGGCTACCATCCCACAGCCAGGTTTTATAACAGCTCCATGCTGTAGTTTGGTGATAATATCACTTAGATCTTTTACTTAATGGTCACCGACTAAATCTGTACATTTCACTAGTCCTCTTACTACATATTCAAAGCAAAATAAAATAGAGTATGACTGGATATCTTATGTACTACAACTCTTGAACATGTCCAAATTACCACCCTCCCATTCAAGTTAAGTCAACAGAATTAATATATACTTTGATTATATGAGAGATTCTAGGACAAAAAAAATGGAGAAATGAAATAAAAAATGCACAGAGACTGGCAAAGTTACAGGAAACAAAACTATAGAATTCTCTTTTCTGCATCATCTAGTCTCTCTCATCACAGGAACGTAAAGAATGAGAAAAATCATGATAAAGTTTCAAATACAGTATTTTGGTCTACAGCAGAGTAGGAAAGTGTGTGTTGGAGGCATAATGTAGCCATGCCACCTAGAATGTCAGATAATATCCTCTACAGCCAGTACTTGCCTGACACATAAACCACCACCTACAACACTACCTGAGACAAAATGAAATCCTGTGACCATAACATCATACACGGACTCCAGAGCCAGTCCACCTGCCCAAATTCACCCTACCCACCCTATCCCCTGGGACAGTATGATATTCTGTGATGGAAACCAAACCAAGTAGGGACCCCAGAACCAGTCAGCTTGCTTGCCCAACAGCTACCCTACCTATAAGATTGTCCACAGTCTGCATAGCATGCTAAGACCCTGATCTCACCCAGGTGGTGACAACAAGAACCAATTCACTACCTTCATATCAGGATGCACCAGGATCACATGAAATCCTGAAATCCAGCCTTGGATAAGGACCTCCACCCTGGCCTCTATTATACCTACCTCTTCCCGAGGACAATGTGACATTCTCAACTCTGTCCCTGTGGATCACAGCCCACTCCACTCCCACTCTGACTTCAGCTCCTGGCTTCTAAAGACCACTTATAGAATCTGGTGAGTTCTCCACCAACTTATAAATATTGACACTGAGAACCTTCTAAACCTATAGAAGGTTTGGTCTTTGGCTAAGAACTGTACCTACCCATATAAGATGACTTCTGACATCCCATTCACACATCCTCATAGGCTTATTCTAGTACTGAACCCCAAGCATCACAACCTGACTGATTAGGGTGAAAGCAAACAAAGATTCAAATACTCACTTAACAAGGTCAGAGCAGATATCCATATCAAGAAACACTATCAAAGTCCTGACTCCAGATATCAAGGTCCCATCTCAAGAACATAAACATGTACAATAATAGAGAATATATTTTTCCAAAAATTAAGCACCTTAGTGCAATGTTTTCTGGGAAAATCCACAAGACAATTATCATTTCAAAATAGCAATTATAAATAATGCTGAAATTTTTAAAAAACGATTTGACTAAATTACTGAATGAAGATCATGAAAACACGAATGGTTGAGTAAAATAATGAAAATAATTCAGTCTATTAAATATAATTTAATACAGAGATGGAATACCTGATGAAGAATCAAAATGAAATGAATCTTGGAACTAAATCTCAGGAAGTCATTCCAAAAACTCAGAGGAAAGCCTCACCAGCAGACTGAATCAAGTCAAAGAGAGAATACCAGGTTGAAAAGATAAAGTAGAAGAATTGGTTCACCCAATCAAAGGAAATCTTAAATCTAAAAACATCCAGGAACTGAACACACAAGATCTCTGAGACATTATGGAAAGAGAAAATCTGTAAATCATAGGTATAGAAGAATAAGAACCCAGGTCAAAGACACAGAAACAATTTTCAAAAGAATCAAAGAAGAAAATTTCCAAAACCAGTGGGGAAAAGATGCCTATCAAGGAACAAGAGGAATACAGAACACAAAATAGACAAGACCAGAGGAGAAACTCCCCTCAACACATAATAATCAACACTGACTTAAAGTGACCAATAAAGGCAAGCCCTTCAGAATAACTCTTGACTTTTCAATGGACACTTGGAAAGTCTAAAGGGCCAAGATTAATGTTCTACAAATTCTGAAAGAACACAAAAGCCAAACTACCAATATGCCCCACAGAACTATGAATCAAAATTGATGGAGAAAAACAAAACTTCCCATTATAAACACAAATATAAGAAATTTATATCCATTTAGTCACTTCTACAGATAGTACTTAGAGGGACTATTTCAGTCTGAAAAGAATATTAAGCACACCTAGAAGGCAAAAGAAATATACAATTCCAGAACAGTTAACAGTTAATGAAAAGAGGTCTAAGAAAATGACACTAATGACACCACACACACGACACACACACACACACACACACACACACACACACACACACACACACACACACACACACACACACACACACACACACTTACCACACAGTGTGGAGTAGTGTGAGGGAAGCAATAGAAACTAATAAACATTGTTCAATAACAATTCTCAACATCAAGTGAATCAATTCCACCAATAAAGAGAAACAGACTAAAAAAACAGAGGATTTGAAGTCCAGAGAAAAGAGGGATTCTATGAGCAAGGGGCATCAAGATCATGATGGGGAAAACAACAGAAATAACTAAACCAAACTAGTGGGAACTCATGAAATTTAGGTCAACACCTGTGGAGCCTCCACGGGACTGGACTAGGCCCTCTGCATAAGCAAGACAGTTGTACAGCTTGACCTGCTTAAGGGACCCCCTGGCAATAGGATCAGAATCTATTCCTGGTGCATGATCTAGCTTTTTGGAGCCTACTATCTATGGTGAGATACCTTGCACAGCCTTGAGGCGGGGGTGGGGGTGGGGGGGTGGGGAGTGGGGGGAGGGGAGTGGAGTTGGATCTGCCTCTACTGAATGTACCAGGCTCTGCTGACTCCTCATGGGAGGCCTTACCTTCTTGTAGGAAGGAATGGGGGGGGCATTGACGGGTGAGGCTAGAGGGGCAGGAGGAGGAAGAGGAGGATCTGTGATGGTATATAAAATGAATAAAAAATTTATTAATAAAGTAAAATAAAAAAGAAAGAAAACATAATTGATCCCTGCACTTGAGAGGCAAAGGCAGGTGGGTCTCTGTGAGTTTGAGGTCATCTTGGTCTACAGAGAGAGCTACAGGACAGTAGGGATGTTACACAGAGAAACCCTGTCTTGGGGGTGGGGAAGAAAGCAAGCAAGGAAAAAAAAACATGATCCATCATTATGCTGTTTCCAAAGAACACAATTCACTATTAGGGAAAGTCTCCCCTTTAGGATTGAAGGATGGAAGCAGTCACTCCAAGCAAATGCAACCAAGAAACTACCAGGTATAGTTACACTAATATTTAACAAAATAGAATTCAAACCAAAACTAGCTAGAAGTAGGGAAGGATAAGGGTATTTCATATGAATTAAAGTTAAAATCCACCAAGGGGGCATTGTAATTCTAAACCTTTACCCACCAAGCACAAGGGTATGTAGTTTCATAAAAGAAACACTGTTAGATCTAAAACCACAGATTGACCGAAGCACAGTGCTAGTGGATAACTTCAGTACCTCACTTTTTCCAATAGAAAAGTCATTCACACAAAAACCAAATAGAGACACTCTGGTGTTAAATGACAAAGGAAACCAAGGAACATTTGTAGAACATGCCATCCAAGCACTAAACAATACACGTTCTTCACAGAAGCTCATCAAAGTTTCTCAAAGATCTACCACACATTAGGACATAAAGCAAGACAACACATTGAGGAAAATTGAAGTAATGGCCAGCATTCTATTGTACCATGAAAAACAGAAGAAGGAATAGTGATATAATACCAACCAAACCTGCACAAAATATACAAACTCATGAAAATTAGACAACCCACTGCTAAAAGAATATTCTATCAAGGGAAAATCAAGAAATTTGTAAAATTCCTAGACTTGAAGGAAAATTTAAACTCAGCATACCAAAATCTACAAGACACAATGAAGGTAGTCCTAAGAAGAAAACCTGTGACCCTAACCATTTGTATTAAACAAACAAACAAACAAACAAATAAAAACTTTGAGAGATCTCATGTGTCTTAATTATGTATCGATGTCAGAGACTAATTAGAACAAACAGCATCTAAAAAGAGTAGATTAGAAAAGATAATCAAAACCAGGGCTGTAATTAATAAGTCAGAACTGACCAAAATTTAATACAAAGAAGCAATGAAAGGAAGAATTGGTTTTTTTGAAAAGATCAAAAAAATCTTAGCAATTGAATGGGAGAGAAAGAGAAGAAATAATCTACATTAAAAAACATCAGAGATAAAAAGGTAATCATTATAACAAATATTGAGAAACCTTTAAAAGTCTACATTCTACTAAACTGTAAAATCTAAAAGAAATGGATAAACATATACATACACATATCAAAATTAAAACAAATTAAATTATTTTCATATATCCATAAAAATCAATGAGGTAGAAACAGTAATTAAAAACCTCCTAACAAAATCCCAGGGCCAGATGGACAGAGTTCAAAATTCTACACACATTCAAAGAAGAATTAACACCAATACTGCTTAAAATATTATGTAAAATTGAAAATGAAACAAATTGTTTTTATGAAACCAGTATTACACTGATACCAAAAACAGACAATTCAAACAAGAGAAGTATAGATCATTCTCTTTGATGAACATAGACACAAAACTCTCAATAAAAATATTTGCAGACTGAATTCAAAAGCCTATCAAAAAGATTATCTACCACAATCAAATCAGCTTCATCACAGAGATAGTCATGGTACAAAATCTGTAAATAAATAAATGTTTTCTACCAGACAAATAGAATAAAGGACATAACTGCATGATTATCTCATGAGATGCAGAAAAGACCTATGACACAAGTCATCATCCCCTTCTGATAAGTCATGAAGAATGCAGAGATACAGGGCCTATATCTTAACATAATAAAGACGATAAACAACAATTCCACTGATAGCATCATGTTAAACAGAGAGAAGCAAAGATCATTTCCAATAAAATCAGCACCAAGACATGGGCATCAACTCCCTATTCTTTTACATTGCAGTGTTTGAAGTATTAGCTAGAACAATAGACAAGTGGAGATAAAAGAGATACAAATGATACAAGAAGCCAACATATATTATTCAAAGATAATATGATTTTATATATAAATGTCACTAAAGATTCCACTAGAAAACTATTATAACACACAGACACAGACATACACACAGAGTGATAGATACCAACACACACACACACACACACACACACACACACACACACACACACACAGAGTTTGCAGCCTACCTATATATGAATAACAAACATACTAAAGAAAAACTTTGAGAAACAATTCATTCACAAAAATACCTTGCAGTAAATCTATTCATTCACAAAAATACCTTGCAGTAAATCTATTCATTCACATAAATACCTTGCAGTAAATCTATTTAACAAAGTGCAAGGGTCTTATAATAAAAAACTAAAATAATAAATAGAAGAAATGTGAAGTTTGAACATCCCTCTTGCTGATAGACTGTGAAATGCCATCCTACCAAAAGTACTATGTATATTCAATGCAACCTCCATCAAAATTCTATCACAATTCTTCATAAAGCTTGAAAGATTATCTTAAGTTTCATATGGAAATTCAAAAGACCCAGATATCTAAAACAATCCTGAACAATAAAAAACTATTGGAGGGATCACCATCACTGATTTCAAGTTACACTATAAGAGCTATAGTAATAAAAACACTATAGCACTTGAATAAAAAGATACATTGATAAATAGAACAGAATTAAGGATCCAGAAATAAACCCATATCCCTACAGCCATCTGATGTTTGGCAAAGAGACTAAAATTACACACTAGAAAAAAAGATAGCATCTTAAACAAATGGTACTAGTAGAATTAAATAAATTCATATAAGAGAACGAAACTAGATTCCTATCTCTCACCCAGTATAAAATTTAAATGAATCAAGGACCTCAACCTAAGAATTAATACCCTGAGTCTGATATAGGAGAAAGTAGGAAAGACACTTGAAATTATAGGCATAGGAAAGGAATTTCTAACAGGACCCTGGTAGTACAGGTATTAAGGTCAACAACTGACAAATGGGACCGCATGAAAGTTTTAAAAGCTTCTGTCAAGGAAATGACACCACTCACTATTCAAGTGAAGATGCAGCTGACAGAATGGGAAAAATATCATAACAAGCTATACCCCTCAAACAAAGTTATAATTACCATCTACCAAAATATACACAAAACAAACAAACAAACAAACAAAAAACCAGAACACTCAGAAAGCAAACAGCCCAGTTAAAACTTGGGGCAAGAAACTAAACAGGGAGTTCTCAAAAGATGCAATGCAAATGTCTAAGAAATATTTTTCAAGGGTTCCTCTCTCTCCGCATCCTTTCCAATATTTGTTGTCAGATTTGACAATAGCCATTATTTCCAGGGTGAGGTGGAATCTCAAAAAAGTTTTAATTTGTATTTCCTTGATGCCTAAGGATAATGAAGACTTTTAAAAATAGTCAAAGGCTATTTATATTTCTTTTTATAAACAAGTGCCTGTTCAGTTCATTAGCCCATTTATTGATTGGCAATTTTATTTATTTGGTATTTAATTTCTGAAATTCTTTGTAAATTCTGAATATTAGACCCTTGTCTGAAGGGTAGCTGATAATGATTTTTCTTCATTTCGTAGACTGTCTGTTCACTCTGCCAATTGCTTCCCTTGTTGTACAGGAACTTTTTATTTTCATGTAGTCCCATCTGTTGATACTTGAAGTGAACGTACCACTGTTATTCTGCCAAATGGAGTAGTATTAAATGATTGCCAATGACATATTGTAATAAACATAGATTAGTGCATCTCCCAACCCTCACCAGAGATGTGTCTTCCTTTATGCAGTAAATGGCTTATCACAGAGATGCAGGACTGGTCAATGTGCACAGAGTAAGACACGAAGAAGAGTTTAGCCCTATATCATACCAATCCCCTCAAGGTTCAGGGATTATTGTGAAGATGGAGCAGAAAGAACATTAAGAGCCAGAGGTGGAGGATGGCTACAAGAAAACAGTGTTTTCAGGACACACCTAGGCAGTTGCTCATTTGAACTCATAGTGACTGCAATTGCATGCATAAGAACTATGCAAGCTCAAGTTTGTCTAAACTCCAAGCATGGATGGGGGAAGGTTGACAGGAAGTCCCAACCCTAGTGGAGGAGCTATTGGCAAATGATAGTCACCACGAGAGGGAGACACAATATTCTTTAAGGGTGTGACCCCTGACAGGTCTACCACTGTTTAGGAGGGCCCCACACCTAAGAGTGTTTGAGCAACTCAAATTAGACCTGCTAGGTTTAGAAAAGGCAGATAGAGAGAAGGAACTTGAGTTTGGGATAGTTTGGGAGTAGGAATGAATTTTGGAGGAGATGAATATCAACAAGATATATTGTAGGAAATTCTTAAAGAATTAATAAAATATTACTTTAAAATTATGTGGCTGAGAAAATATAACTAGAATGTAATTGGGAATAGAACTAACTGATGGAAACATTGTAATAAATTAGCTTTAAAGTGAAGCTTCCAGTATAGTGAGACTTACTATACTGCAAGCTTACTCAATGTCAACATCTTTTTAATAAAGAGGATTTAAATGAGGTAAAGTATCTTACCACACTTGTAGCTCTGAGTTATAGGTGATGTTGACTTTTATAATCTCACTTACTTCTGGCATCAGCTGAACTAGCACCCAGCCTTGGTTAGAAACAGAGTTAACAAAACAACATTCTAGGCTTGTCCTTTCTGCTTCTGTAAACAAACTACTCATAGACCTTCATCATCAAACTCGTAATCCACTGATAAGGGAAAAGATTAAAAATAATGCAGTACAGCTTACAAATGTGGTACAAAACTGCAGACCAGGTCCTGATTCTCTCCAGAGCACTAGCTGCTTGGGTCCAGTGTAATCAAGATGAGTTCTCCAATGCTCCGAATACATACTTGGGTTTTGAATGTTTGAGTTCTGCAGCATTTCTGGCATTTTCCATAACAACAAAAATGGTACATTTGTCAAAAGCTAGAAAATTAACCACAGAGTTCATTTGAATTTCCCATGACTTCCACATTTCTTTTTGTTTGTTTGTTTGGGGAGTCTATCAGAAATACTCTGTTATTGCCTTTAGCACACAAATAGTTTTAATTTGTCACTTCCACTGTCAATTATAAGTTTTCTTTGTGTTAATATAAAGTTGGGCTCTCTGCTCATAAATGTCTGGTTTCCAATTTTCTTTTTGTCTTTATCTGACAACAGAGTATGAGGTCATGTGGCCTTTTACAAGCCTGTAAAATTAACAAGAAAAACCTATCAGTGAAGACTACAGCTGGAAACTTGGAACTGGCTAAGAAATGCTCCAGAGTCTGGTCTATGCCTCACTGTATACTGACATGCACACCCTTACGTAAAGACTGGAGATGTTCATAAGGCATAGAAACCTTAAATTTTATGCAAAGCTCCATGTTACAGAGCATGCATGTGAAATATCACTGTATGCAAAAGACCCAATGCCTTCATAATTGGTAATGACAGCCTCATTATCCATACAGCTTTGCTATTATCTTTTTTCTCTCTGCTGCAGCTGGCTTCCTCCCATGGAGGTGTAATTCTTTTAATATAATGTCCTGCTTCTGCTACTACCCACATACTGGTGTCCAGTTACTTTTTCTAGGACACAAGAACCTAGGGCCAGCCAGAATGTGCCAACTAAAACCTGCAATCTGCCGACTTCAAAACTGTCCAATAATCTAACCACTCCAGACCTTGGTATAGTCTAAAAATAACTTGGTATAGTCCAAATATAACTAAAAATAACAATTGTGGCAACCCATGAGTTGCTGTGATGTTCCAAACAAGGAAATGTATTTGACATTTAATGACTGTTAGTATGCCCTGTGTTTGGTAAAAAAGGGGAGAGTAAAGGAGAAAAGTTGACACACGTTTAAAAATATGATACAAGAATGGCAAAGACTTTATGCTTCAAATTAATATCAAGTGTGTGTGTGTGTGTGTGTGTGTGTGTGTGTGTGTGTGTGTGTGTGTATTTGTAAAGGCAAAGTTTTCACATCAATGTGTTGAGGAGTGGGTGGGACTTGGGTAGGTGATAGGGAGTGTCTTAGTTAGGGTTTTCTACTGCTGTGAAGAGTCACCATGACCACAGCAACTCTTCTAAAGAAAACATTTAATGGGATGGCTCCATTATAGGTTCAGAGGTTCAGTTCATTATCGTCATGAAGGGAAGCACGGTGGCAGCGTGCAGGCAGATGTGGTGCTGGATCTGAGAGTGCTACCTCTTTCAAGCAACAGGAAGTCAACTGTAGCACTGGGCACTATCCTGAGCATAGAAACCTCAAATCCCTCCCTCAGAGTGACACACTTCCTCCAACAAGGCCACACCCACCACATCTCCTAATAGTGCCAATCCCTATGACATTATGGGGGCCAATTTCATTCGTACTACCACAGAGAGTTAAGACATTTTATGTGGCCATGAAGAAGGGGAAGATCAGGTTCGCATAAGATCACAGTTTTTTAAAGGAGTAGGCAGTGGGAAGGAAACTGTGGAGCCACTCTGAGAAGAGTGTAGCAGCAAGAGGACTTGATTTGGTTATAGAGGCAATGGGTAACCCACTAGTATTTTCAGGCTCAGAAATTTGTCATGGGATATTTCCTTTCAGAAACCCATTAACTCTCATTAATGGCACGCATCTGAAGTGCATGTATATATGAACAAATACTGCATTAACTCTCATTATTGGCATATATCTAAATTTTCTAGATGTATGGACAAGCACTGCATTAACTCTCACTAATGGCGCATATCTAAAGTTCCTGGACACAGGGACAGGTACTGAACGTCCACTCAAATACTTATTCTTTGGTGCTTTTAAAAGTAAGATTTTGCATTTTGCTCTTATACAATAATTTCAGGAAACACTTCTGACTATTTTGATTTAGAAATTACACATGTAGTAAATAGACAATAGAGTAAAAATTACCACCAATTCTTAAAATGTAAATATTCTGTTCTGTCCTAATGGGTAATCTTGGATGTGTTGGTCAAGATGATGCTGGTATTCTCCCAGTCATAAGAAACAAGGGGTCATGTACATTCTCAAAGGTATGCTCATAAATGTGCTTTATAACACAAACACCATATAAAACCGCAAGAGAAAATTTTAAGGTGAATTCTCTGTACTTGCTCAGAAATGGAGTGTTCTAGATTCAGAATTTATATTAGATGAACATTTGTATGAAGTTCCAGCCCCTCTACACCTTGATTTATGTTTCAAGTAGAAATGGTAATTCATAACAATGGCTTCTCAAACTTAGTAAAAGGGTCAAATTAAATTCTTAATGTAGAAATACTCTGAAACATGTAAACACTGATTACAAACGTCAGTCCTCACTTTCTAATACTACTCCAATATGCTAGGTTTCTCATATTTAGGGACAAGAGAATTGAGTGATTCAGATACATGAATTTAATTTTATCAAAAACCGTTTTAACTTTATTCCCTGCCAGTTTTTCATTTCTATTACAAAACAAGATAATGGATAATGTGCCTATTACCCTGCATGTGATCTATCTTCATATCTGCTTTTTAAACAACTTGCCATGTCATGAAATAACAAAAGGCATAACACACAAGAAGAAAAAGTGAAACTAAGAGAGTCATTCATCCTAAATATGTGCCATTTAGGCTTTGCCCAGTAGCCTTTCCCTATCCCCTCATGTTCAAAACATATCCTTCTTTGATATCTTGTGAACATTCTCTGGTGCATGTCTCAAATATGATAAGGAATTATATATGAAGTACTGAGTTTGACCTGGGAAGATAATCGAAGAACCCTTGAAAAAGTTTATTTCTGAAGACAGAGATTCCAGAGTGAGGAAGTTGCTTACAGTTCGCAGAAGTTCAAACCTAGTGATTAGCAGGGAAAGCCAGAACTGAAAATTAGAATTAGAAACCCTTCCAGTTTGGGAGAATTTTTTTTTCAAACGAATAAATGATTAAAATGGCTCTATGAAAAATCACACGCAAAAGGGTGAAATATAATGACTATCGGATCTGCTAAAAGGAAAAAGCTTTTAAACTAATCGATCTTTTCCACAACAATTCATGTCACAGCCTTTTACGATGATCCCATCTTAAATGGAGAAGTGACAAAGAAATATATATTATATCTAATATGCCTGCTCAATGGATAGATTTTTCAGTACTCAAGAAAAACACATTTGAGAGCTTCCATTTTTAAAGGAGAACACGCGTTAGATTCCTATGAATGATCATATGATTAGCATAATATTACCCTTGATATTGCTACAGTTTAGAAGGTAGGAAATTGAGACAAGACTTTGTTCTTCAGACCTGATAGGCAATTGGATAGCAATCATTAAGCCTCCTGTGCTTGAGTGATGACATACCTCAAAGGACTCCTAATGTATCACACTAATGCGCCTAATCTGTCTGCTTCATGCACATTTCACAAGGGTTAGCTAATAAGGCTGACTCACTTTGCAAATGCAGAGTGCAAAGCAGAAGGCAGATGTAAGCTGAAGAAAACAACGAGGCTGTCCTGGATTTTCAGTGACTTGTACATTTCAGCAACTTTGCTCTGTCCTGCACAGTGAATCAAACTCATGTTGCTACATTAAAAAAAAAAAGACATATTCAGAGACATGAGGGACAGATATGATATGGATAATGATTATAATTGATTCTCAAGATATCCTATAATTGTACACCTTTTTATTTTACAGGAATCAGAAACCATTCCTTTTTTTCCCTTGGCCTTTGTGCTGTGGTATAGAATATTTCATGATGACAGAAGAAAAATATTCTTCAATCAGCCACAAAACCGTGGTGTTTAATTATAGTACATTTCCACTGACTTTTGAGGCAATGAATGCCAGCTATGGTAAGAAAGATAAGGTCCAGGGAAGAGAGTCATTTATCCCATCTTGGTTTAATATTCAGCAGTAGTCATGTCTACTTCGCTTGTCAAGGAAAGACTAATTAGAGCCAATGGTGATAGGAGGTTTCGCGATGCCAAGTTTTCTCCTTTAAGAACTGAATTAACTCAAAATCATTCCCCATACTCTGCAAAATGGAATGTTTTCACTATGTCTTAGCAAAGTGTCAGCTGGAATCATTTCTTTCACACTGACATTATAGTTAAGATGTTAGGTAGACAGTCGAGTGCAGAATAGCGAACGAACTTATCTGAGATAAAGCAGGAAAATCAAACTGCTACCGGTATTCATCAGTTTGGACTGACATAATAGCAGAGAACTGATAGCTTACAGAGTTTTAGAGACGAGAAGTCTGTGATAAATGCTCTAGGAAATGTGACTTCTGGTGATGATTTCTTTTTTTCCAGCAAACTGTCACTTTCTCAATGAAACCTTCCACAGCTTTCCCATCATGTTTCCAGTGATAGTCATCTCGGCTGTCTCCTCCTTTTCCTAGGAGGAGATTGATTCTATATGTTTAGATCACAACTGTAATGACCTCACTTAACACTAATTATCCCTGTAAAAAAGCCCTCACTCCAAATGTAGTCTCACAGAGGCATGGGGCAAAGACAGTTTCTTTAGCATAAAATATTGAGGAAACACAGTTCATTTTATAGCATCTTACCTTAGTGCAACTCAAAAACACTTTCACTTCCTATTCTATAACACATGCAGAAAATATACCTGTCTACTTTATATGTGGGAAAATAAATGTAAATTCTTCCTCTTATATTTGTTTCCATATATAGCATCTGAACGTTAAGATCTAGATTAACTCAAAATCATTCCCCATATTTTAAAAACGGAAATTTTCACTATGACTTAGTCATGTCTCAGATGGCATCACTTCCTTCATATGGACATAATAGTTACAAACTGAATAGACATCCACGTGTTCAGTGTAATTCAGATACCAGGCTCTCTATAATAAAAGAGGAGATCTTGAGAGGTACAAAAATGCCCCCTTTCTTTCCTGGTATCAGTTTTACAGTTATCTGGAAAAACTGAGGGATATGACTTCTTAATTTAGGAAGCAACAGAAATACTCAGTTTCCTTGGGATTCAACAGAGAGAAAAATCAGTTTAGTTCATAATTTTCAGAAGAAAGTAATGCTTTTAAATGTAAAAGGGATTCTTAGAGTTCCAGATGTTGAGCTTTCCAGAATCTAGAACCTACTTTTATGCCAAAAATGAGTGGTAACATAGTGTCCACCTAAACTTAAAGGTAGAAAGTATGATTGGATTGGTCTTAAACATCAATTATATGATCTAATTAGACAGTGAAGATGTTAGCCTTGTGTGATCTTCAGAACCTGATTTAGTAAGAATTCTCTGGAGTATTAGAACCAATAACGTGTGTGTGTGTGTGTGTGTGTGTGTGTGTGTGTGTGTGTGTGTGTGTGTGTTTATTAGATTGGTTTACATGCTATAGATTGGCTTACATGATATGGTTTGAGTAGTCCAATAATGTCTGTCTCACACCAGAAAGAATGAGAATCTAGCAGTCACTCAGTCCATGAGGCTGGATGTCACTATCTTAGCAGTCCCAATCTAGAGAAGACGCCTCGATGGCCTGGAGGATTCCTGAAGAAACCGGGTGCTAATATCAGCTAAGAAGCTTAACAGTGGCAGCAATAGTAGGTGATCTAGCCAGATGAACCATCACAGTATCCATTGCTGTACTGGTTTGCTCTTATTGTAATACTTAATAGTTCTTCGCTGGTTCTAGTAAGGAGCAGAGAATATTGATTGCATGAAAGGAATACCAGATGCCCTCTTGCCTGTAGTCATTTGGGTGGAGAAAATGTAGGGATGAGATTCTCCCTCCTGCATCTTAGGAGAACATGCACTCTAAGAAACTGCATTTACTAGGCAGCGGCCCCATTAGTCTCTCCAGAGGTGCCTAGTTTCAGAAAATAATCATCTGTCACATTCAATTAATTCCAAAATTGTAACCATTCTATTTAGCTCTTTCATAATTACTAAAATTACAAAGACATTCTGTTTATGCAGTTAAATAAAACAAAATAGGAATTTTATACTTAGTTTTTATTTGTACATTTAGTGGGCTATAGTTGCTCAGTTTATACAAATATAAGAATGTGTTAAATATCACCAGTTTTAGCTTACTCTCACTTTTTCATTATGTGAAAGGAGTTATTCATCCATACCCTGATTTAAAACTTCACTGCCCTCCTCTCAAGAGAGGGAAAACTAAACAAATTGATTTTATGAGGCTCAAGGCCTCTATAGCTCAAAGGGTCTAGTTTTCAATTGCTTATCATTTGAACTCCAAATTTAATGCTCCACTGAGACTTCTTGGCAAATGGCTATTTTTAAGAAAAGAGTACAGAGATTTGGTAAGGTGAGCTGAATTTGGGAGACAAAAGCTGAAGAAACAGGATGAACAAAAACTTCAAGTTTTCAACTCAACACTCTATCAGTGTACTGTGTTGAACTGCCACTTCAAAATAGAGCTGTGAATGTAAACTTTTTCAGAAAATAAAATGTTTACAAATGTATTAAGTCAAATATCTTGGAGTGAGACATAGTGAATTATTTTCACCCCATAATCCAATGTAAGTACCTGTATAGAAGTCTAAGCAAAGAAAATAAGAGCATGGAGAGACTGAGACAGAAAATAGTGACTTGCAACATGACAGGGAGGGTTAGCACCCACCAGAGACTGAAAGGGACAGGGATGGAGTCTCCAGACAACCTCTAAAGAAACTGTAGCCCTGGTGAGAGTGATTTCTATCACAGAATTATAAGAGGATACATTAACTTTGATTTGAGCCCACTGTCTATTATACATCATTACAGCAGTCCTGGGTTCCAACAGGGTCAGGGAATATGGGAAAAAGTTATACTTGAGAAACCTGCTGACGCAGGACCATGGCTTCAGGTTTATCCAGAGTTTTGATTAGTTTGTTGACTGCACAGGTGTCAGATGCCTGGGAATACATCTTTCAACCAGTGAACCTCATGAGGTACCTGCAGAGGAACATTCACTTGTTTTGGATAGTGAGTTTTGTTTTTCTTGCTAATTATCACCATTGATATTTCACTGCATGAATAAACCTCTAGTGCCCCGTCTTCAGTGAACATATTGTGTATCAGCTTCACTGAGCTGATCCAGTATCTCTAAAGCAAAATACAGGACAATCTAAGAGATCTGATTAAAAGAAAATGTGTAGGAAGGTGGCATTTGATAAGAAGAGCTACCTATAAATTCAACTTGGCACAGGAGGATTTGTATAAACTAAAATCCATTGATCCTTTGAAGTATCATGGCAAAATGAATTAACTTGAACTTACATGAACTCACAAGTCAAGGGGAAGGCATGCCTTTATTCATATGAATCATCTTCAGGTCAGTAGCAGGGCATGTTATGATAAAGGAGATTACTAGCTCAGTCATTCCTGAATTCTGGAAATTCACTCTCAGGTCATTTTCTCCTGTTTAGAGTATTGGGTTAAGACAAGGGTAAGGGAGCAATCTATTAGATCTTATATTCAAGGTCTTTTGTATAAATGCATGAGGAGATTGTGTTCACTAATTTAAAAGCACATCCTTTGTGCCAGGTTCTTCACTACTTCCAGGAGATGCATTGATGAGCAGCACACAGGGAACGTTCCCGTTGAAAGGTCTGTGCAGTTACACATCCAAAAGGTAAATTTCCATCTTGCACACTTGCACAGGCCAGGCATGCAGTAAATCTCTCTGTGACCCTCACATTTTAGTCCATTATTTTAAACCATTCAATTGCACTTTTGGAGCCTACTTTTCATGATGTGGCTTTTTTTTTTTTTTGCTTGCCTTTTAAAAGAATAAAAAGCAAGCAGGCTTATTTTTCTCCAGGAATGACCTTAGACCTCTGCACAGTGTATTTTGCACCCCAGCTATACTTTCTCACTCCCCCAAGAGAACCCAGAGAAGAGGTTCTTTGCCTCTCCATTTGTTTTAATTCCATTAATGCAACATTCTATTTATCTGTGATATTTCTGTCTTTTGAGGTGCTTATGTACTTATGCCATTCCATCCTCACAGGGTCACATCCCAAAGCCAAGGATGCTCTGCATTGCCAACTGGCTCTACTTCCTAGTGCACCAAAAAATAAATACTCAACAGACACCCACACTTGAGACACAAGAGGCACTCTGTGGTGGTGGTGCTCTCCTTTAATCCCTGCAGAGGCAGGTATAGATCTCTGTGAGTTTGAGGCCAGGCTGGACTACAGAATGAGTTTCAGGAAGGCCAAAGCTACACAGAGAAACCCTGTCTTGAAAAACAAAAAGCAACAACAACCAAAAAGGACACAAGACTTGGGTGATCCCAGCCAAATCGGATCTAAAAGCCTCTTTTAAAAAATTAAATGTATTTAAATTTTTAACATAATTTATCATATTCTTACTTCTCCTGCAACTCTCCAGGATCTTCTGAGGAACCTGCCCGACTTCATTTTGAAGGCAGGAGCCATTATGATATATTGTTAAAAAAAACTGGACGGCTACTCACAACACCAGGGAGGCTACCTGGAAAACAGGACTCCAAGAAAGACACGGGGATCGCCCAATGACGGAGAAATGGATGAGATCTACACGAACAGCCTGGACGTGAGTAGGGGTAATGAGGGGCAAGGGGCAAGGGAAAGAGAACTTGGGAGAGCGGGAGATCCCAACTGGATCAAGAACAGAGAGGGAACACAAGGAATGTTCATGATAAATGAAGACCACATGAGAATAGGAAGAAGCAAAGTGCTGGAGAGGCCCACAGAAATCCACAAAGATGCCCCCACAATAGACTGCTGGCAATAGTCGAGAAATAGCCCGATCTGACCTACCCTGGTGATAGGATGGCCAAACACCCTAATTGTCGTGCTAGAAACACCATCCAATGACTGAGGGAACTGGATGCAGATATCCACAGTCAGGCCCCGGGTGGAGCTCCGGGAGTCCAGTTGGCGAGAGGGAGGAGGGTTTATGTGAGCAAGAGTTGTTGGGACCAGGGATGGATGGAATACAGGGACAAGTGGCCAAACGAATGGAAACACATGAACTGTGAACCAATGGCTGAGGGGCCCCCAACTGGGTCAGGCCCTCTGAATGGGTGAGACAGTTGATTGGCTTGATCTGTTTAGGAGGCATCCAGGCAGTTGGACCGTGTCCTGTGCTCAGTGCATGAATTGGCTGTTTGAAACCTGGGGCTTAGTAGAGACCCTTGGCTCAGCCTGGGAGGAGGGGACTAGACCTGCCCGGGCTGAGTCCACCAGGTTGATCTCAATCCTCGGGGGAGTCTTTGCCCTGGAGGAGATGGAAATGGGGGGTGGGCCTGGGGGGGTGGGGGCGGGGCGGGAGGAGGGAGAACGGGGGAATCTATGGATGATATGTAAAATTGAATTATATTGTAAAATAAAATAAAATTAAAAAAATAAATAAATAAAAAAGTTTGCATTTACTGTAAGAGTTAAGTTGCTGTTTTGAAGTCTGTTTCCTGGAGCCAGATCCA
>CABHPR010146776.1:49438-65156 GCA_902168415.1 Peromyscus melanophrys
ATTTATTTATTTATTTATTTATTTATTTATTTATTTATTTATTTATTTATTTATTTATTTTGAGACAGAGTCCCCCTCTGTAGCTCCAGCTGTCCTGAATGTCTATATAAACTTGGCCTCAAACTCACAGAGATCTACCTCCCAAGTGCTGGGATTAAAGGCATGAGCCACTATTCCCAGTTTAAAATATTTGTCTTTTGAAGTCTGGGTAATCTCACTCACTCAGGATAGTTGTTTCTAGCTCCATCCATTTATCTGCAATTTCATAATTTGATTTTCCTAACAGCTGAATAATATTCCATTTTGTAATTATAGCATATTTTCATCTCTCATTCATCAGTTGATGGACTTCTAGGCTGTTTCCAATTTCTGACTATAGTGAATAATTTTTTTCCATTTTCCCCACTTTTTTTTGAGAGAGAGAAAGACCATGAAATTTGTAGGTAGGGAGGTAGGGATTATTGGGGAATGATTGTGTTAGGGGAAAGATAATCAAAATATATTTTATGAAAATTTTTAAATAAAAAATTAAACCATGAAAAAATAAAGGCTGAGAAGCTCTTAATAGAATACAATAGAATTTGATTAAATGTAAAATATGTATGTATATATACATATATATATATACATATATATATTAGAATGGTCAGATATTTGAAAATATTGGACAAACATACACATACTAAGTACAAAAATAAGTATACATATGGCTGGGAAGATGACTCATTTGGCAAAATACCTGTTGCACAAGCATGGATACCTAAATTTGGATTTTCAGGAACACCTAAAATGTTGTGATGATATTATACTCCTGTAACCTCAGTGCTAGATGGGGAGAGAGAGCATAGATAAGTAGATTCCTAGGTCATTAACCATGCAGATTGACACAATTAATGAGTTTCATAATCAGGAAGAGATACTATCTTAAAAAGTAAAAGTAGAGAGCAGCTGAAATAACATGCCTAATGTTGACATCTGGCCTTTACATGCATGAGCACACATCTGCACATACACTTGCACAGAAATCTGCACATATTCACACTAACAAGAACAAATACCAACAAACATACAATGTCATATACACAAACAATCAAGAGTGTGCAGGGTGTGTAAGTAACCTCAATCAAGTATTAATATTGAATTTTGAGCATACTTATAGGATTTTCAAAAAATCATTTTCTATTGGTTAATGTATAACAGAAGGCTAACAAAACACTTACCTTATATCTTTGACCTAATTTGTCTTTTCTCTGTTAATTTCCAAAGCTATAAAATAAGGTCATATATTTGTCAAATATTACAAATACTTGAACATTTTAATTCTGGAAATATTAAGGATGAAAAATCAGTGCAAGTGCTGGTGCATAATGACACAAAACCCAATTATTTCCTTTAAAACTATGTTCATAGAAATCATATGTCCTTAAAGAGGTTAATGTTTGTGTGTGCATATGCTTACATATTCCTGTGTGTGTGTGTGTGTGTGTGTGTGTTGTGTACATTTGTGTGTGTGTGTGTGTATGTGGTATGGTGTGTGTGTGTGTGTGTGTGTGTGTGTGTGTGTGCATGTATGTGTGTGTGTGTGTGTGTGTGTATGTGTGTGTGTGAAAGTCAGGAGTCTTATTAGTTGCATGCTGGAGATCTGGACTTTGGTCTACAGGCTTGTGTGGCACGGTGTGAGCAGACTCCTCCACCCTGAGTTAATACATTTTATACAACAAATATATATTAATGAGTTTCACAATTAATAATATGAAGACAACTGGGATCATCAAAGTTGAATGTGCCCATGTATTAAAGAATATATTACAGTTTCCAACGTACTGGTGTGAATTATGAACTTTTAAGGGAAACCATCTAATGCAGATAATCAAAATATCATTTTGGCATAGAGAATGCTTTTGTAAGCGCTATGAGTTTAATCAGGAAATTGAACATATTTTGGGTTACACTATTGAAAATATAAATCAAAGCAGAAACATTCTGAACTGCTTGAATATTAGTTAAACTGTATATTCCTTTATTTTTATAAGTTCTGAAACACATGGAAATGCAGCATAAAATTTTGTAGAAATTCTCATTATACTAAATGTCAATGTCTACAAACAACCATGCCCACAGGTTTTTCATTTTTTTCTTTTAGTTTCAATAATTCTTTCTCCAATGTTATTGTCTACGTATTTTCAATCCAATATAAGTATAAGCACATTACACTGAGGTATAAATTGAGGTATAGAACAGGATTCATCTTTTATGGCACCAATTATTACAACAGCTTAAGCTGAACTTTTAGAGAGTGCATTTGTGCTCTCTGGGATGTAGGTACATGGACTATCCCCCTATGACACTTAGCAGGTATAGGCTAGCAGTGGACAAAAAACTAAACCTTGAGAGCAAGTACAGAGAGTCACTTCAGCTTCCCTAGGGAAACTGTACATTGTGTAAAGTGTGTATTTCTTTGAGCTGCAAATCTGATACAGAGACTAGTTAACCTGGCACTTCTTTTCTTTTGTCTTATTTGTAAGTTACATCCAGAAATACAAAGTGAATACAATCACATAGAAGAGAAACATCACTCCGAAAGTGATCAAGTGCAGGTGCTATCTATGGACAGTGCTGTCTTAGAGATGGGCTGGCTATTTCAGTGATCCTGTTAATAAAGATGTCATTAGATCTCTGTTTTAATGCAGCGATTTCCTTACAGAATATGCCTTATTCAGCTGAGCTGCTATATTACTAATTTAGCTTTTAAAACTACTAGGATCAGAAATTCATGTAATGCTGGGTGATGGTGGTGCATGCTTTTAATCACAGCAATTGGAAGGCAGAAGCAGGCCAACCTCTGAGTTAGAGGCCAGCTTGATCTAGAGAGTGAGTTCTTGGACAGTTGGGGCTACTCAGAGATCCTGTCTAAAAAAACAAACAAAACAAAACAAAAGGAAAGAAATTCTTGCATTTCATAGGGAATAAAAGAACACTGAATATTGAGAAACATTACTTTTAAAAAGCTATGATCTTGTAGCAGACAGCTTGATGAACGTACTGCATACTCTGTCTTCTTTGTGAAACACAGGCACAAAATTTAAGAGCAGTAAACCTAGCTGTACTCTGGGTAAACATATATACACCTAGCCATATACCTGGGTATAAAGGTGGCAAGTTTGCCTGGGAGAAATGTTCTCCAGATCCTGAAAGACATGCACCATATGGAATATTGTAACATTCTTAAACAATATAAAGCAAGGAGGTTGAGGGAAGAGTGGGAAAGAGTAAGAAATGACTCCAAGATTTGACTCTATAGTAATACTTAATTTTTATGCATGAATATTTCACTTTACAGTGAGAACAGATTAAATAAACTTTGCTTTAATATATATGAAATGCTCAGGACAGTTAGAAATTAGGCATAGTGATATTGAGAGATGGAAGTACTTTTCTCCTATGCAGTTGACTGTTCTCAAGGTTGTGATCCATTCCTATCTGAGAACTCAATCTGGATCTACCCCTCGACAACCCCCAATATGTAATGAATATCTACATGGCTTGATTTTTCACCATACTCTTTTTTCTTCCTCAAATAAAACATAAAAGTGATATTTCCATAATGACAAATGTGTTTCTGCCTTCCAAAAATAAAATTACAGTTTTTCCATGATTTTCCAGAACAGCAATTTCTAGGTATGCTATAGTTGGACATACTTCTAAACCTACTAATACCGTTAAACATACTAATACGACCAGATAGCTAATGTCTATCTATCAGTATTCCAGACAAAACAAAACAAGGTACAAAACAAAACAAAAAGGCTTCTTCTCAGGAATGCCAAAAGCCATGTTTCCCACCTGTGTCTTCTTTTCAAATGGCCAATACAAATGCTTCAGACATAGCCGTTATTGCACATATTTTTTTCTTTCAGTCATTCTGAAAGAAGGCGTATGATATGAAGCAAGAGTCATTAATGTAGAACATCAATGTAAGCAAACCACAAGATAAAATATTCAACATTCCAGGCCTATCTGTAAACGAGGAGTAGCAAGAATGGATAAGATCCTGTTTCAAATGTGAAGGAGTCATGTGACAATAAAACCCTTGGAAGATTTGAAATCCTACCTTTACTCTCTCTGCTCATACTCTGCTAAATAGGTTTTATCTCTTTCTATCTGTGATGTCTATTTCCTTCTCGTTCATGTCCTCTGTTAGGTCTTAATATTCCATCAAATCCAATGTTCTGTTTGCACAAGATAAAACACAGCTCCTCCTTCCCCAACAAATCCCATCAACTTTTTAAATTTAATCGCAAGTGCTTTTCAGAAAACATCAGGTGACATAGTTCCTTAGAAGCAGAGATCTACCGACTGGGAATTGGATTTACTAACCTTTTTCTGTAGCTTCACTGCTCAAAGTAAACACCTGTTTTCAATTCTTCTATGCTTTATGATAACATTCTTGATGTTCTAAATCATATACAGAAACCGTGTTTATTTCTAGTCATTAGAAATGAATACATAACAGTAACAGAAAAATCTTATAACTGGACTTTTATATTGGGAGAGAGTACAATTATTGTCTCCATCAGTAGCTGTGTCAAAATTTGTGCTATGTACTTAGCTATATCTTCCTCAAGAATACTAAGTACTTCAGGAAGAAGGCACAACAAGAAACTTTTGTTGGAGCCATATCAGAACTAAATACCAGAATAAATGGGGCACATGAGGGAGGCTGAGTGGAAGGTCTATTTAAAAGAGGATAGCTAAGGGGCAGGTGTTCCCTATAGCAGAAAGCAGAAAACAAAATGGATCATAGGAACATATCTTGTTGAAGACACCAGAAAAATACGATCTTGCCTCTTTCATGTATTTAAAACAAGATTTGTTAAGTTTTGTTCCCAGATAGAGATTTGTTACTGTGCTCCCAAGTTCTGCATGCTGGGTTCTGGTAAACATTCTCCTAAGAAGTTGCCCTGAAGAGCAGGAACCCTCTGAGCCACATTCTTAGTTCAAGTTTCTTTCACAGGTTGTGTGGGGTTTTGCCTTCCAGTCATCTTTGCTGCTGTAGTCCAGTGCAGGGCTTTCCCTTCAGTGGTTGTGGTTTCCGTAACAATTACAGCTGTTTCCTCAACAACATCTGGATTGCAATCCTCTCTTGAGAGTTCCTTGTCTATAGCAATTAGTCCATTATCTTCAAATTCAGTCCCAGGTCACTTCCCTGAATATGACAAATCCAAGCACGTAGTTCTTAGGCTTGTGGAATTGCTTTGTTGCTGGAATGTAGAAGAATTTCATGTTTGGGGATATAATAGCTCTGGCATGCTAAAAGCGTATAATAATATGCCTTTTGGTGGGAGCTTGAAAGACAATGTTGAGAGAAACATATACTATGCAGTTTCAGAGGGGATTAAAGGCATTATTAAGAACTGAGCTAGGAGCCACTTGGATGAAGTTCGAGCCAAGAATCCAGCTTCATCCTGATAATGTGCTAGAGTTATAGATATACACTACAGTGTCTAGCTTTCATGTATGTTCTGGGGACTTGAAGTCAAGTCTTTATGATTGCAGAGCAATCAGTTTACTTACTGAACCATCTCCCCAGACCCAACTTTTCTACTATTTTCATTAGACAAACATACAGGATGGGAAATGCAGCTTTTTTCTATTCATTTTTTCCCACAGACATCAAAGGATCTCTATATTTTAAAATTTGAGATATATTGGATTATAAAGAGAAACATACAGAAATATAAGGTAAGGTCAAAATAATTCACCTTAGGATAAAAAGTCAGCCAAATCTCTGATTTCATGATTTATTTTTAAAATATATAATTTATGATAGTATTTTCAATTATTGCATTATTTTCAAAAGGAAAACAGGCAAACCGAAATGCCATGCTGAGGCTCAAGCTAACAAAAACACCACAATGACAGTATATGAGGAGACAGTTGGTTAGAAAACTAACATGAAATATTTGAAAATATTTCATTCACATTAAAAAGAACACAATTTTACATTCCAAAACCTCTGAAATGACAAGAATGTATAAAATTGACAGGTGTCAGGAAATGTAGCTTTTCGTGCCTCGGCAAGCCTAGAAGTAAACATGATTGTTGCTGTCATCCTCTCATTAACTGAGTTATGTGTATTATTAGTGTCTTGTGTGTGTTACACTTAATTGCTTTTTTAACTCCCTCAACAAAAATGACGCCATGATTCAGTCTGCACATAGCTGACTGAATGTGAGAATGAAAGCAGGCAGCAGGCCTGATTGACACGTGACCTAAAGTAACCCATGGCAAGATGGAAGAAAAGCCTTTTGAAATAGATGTGGATGGAGTAAAAGTGTCAAATGATGATAACATGTGGTGAGTAATCAATCAATTTTATGATTTCAAAATGCTGATTTCATGTCTTTGTTAGCACTCAGACCTGGCCCACCCAGTGCTCTGACAACATCATCTTATGCTAAGTCCTCTTTGAGAGAAGATCCCTTCCCTATCTTTCTCTCTCTCTTCCTTCCTCTCTCCCAGTGGGGTAGTATGCACTTCCTCCCTTCCTTTTCTTTCCTTTTCTTTTTCTTTTCTTCTCCTCTTCTCAGACCCTGCCGGTTTTCTCTTTCTTCTCCCCTCCCTTCCCCCCGTCTTAATAAAACTTTCCACGTGGGTGCTGGCTGCATGGTGTGAGTGACTTTTCCACCGCACCCCTTGAGTCCACCCGCCAAGGAGGCCGCTGGCCATTTTTAAAATACAACACCATTAGCAGTATGAAAATAGAATTAGAATCTGAAAGCTAAGTTGTGAATCATTTCTTGTTTTTTCTTAAAAATCTGTTGTGAATATGAAGGCGCATTTTCTGAGTTTGTAATAGCCACAGGACATCGTGAAGTTGGTGGTTATTTCATTTGCATGAAGAAACAGAATTTTGCAATTAAGTTGTATTTTGACATGTGAATCAATTGGTTTCTTGGTGCATTGATAGAATAATTGCTTGTACATTCATTACTGGCACTCCTCTCTTAGTTTCTATTGTTAAATCATGGCGCCCACATGAGTAGATAGAGGATTGGTTTTTTACTATTTTTATTGTTTCCAACTGCAGATCTTAAAATAAATGACAAAAGAGAGCTGTACATTCAGTATGAGAGAATGAGTGGTGTTTCCTCCCACGTTTTTCAACTAGTGACTCCCGACCAATTCTCATATAAATAGCCATTAATTCTGAGAAAAACCCATTGAACAACTAAAACTATTTTGAAGAAAAAAATGCAAATGGAAAAGTATTCAAATTCAGTAACAACTTTGAATAAGCAGAATGTTATGAAATGGGTTGACCACAGCTGTGATTGTTTCCCTGGGAGAAACAGAGCAGCAGAGATGCCCTGTGGAAACAGGTAGGGTCTGTGGAAGGAGCCTGACTTCTATGCTACGTGAAAACCCGTGGCTACCAGCAGGAATAACCCCAAGGAGTTCATGAAAATAACACCAGATAAGAAAGGACATGAGAAAACAGAAATAGGAAGAGCAGCTGTCCCGAGATTTCTTGTAGAAGAACTAAAGCAGCTTTCAGTTAAGGCTCAAAATACTGGGTTGAGATTTATCTCTTATGTATCACTGTGTGCTTTATTTTAAACAACCAATTAAAATAAAACCTTGTATAAAATGTTTATCATCTTTGGGACAATACTATGATAATCTAACTGCAAAACATGAAAAATACCAAAGATGCTCTTGGCATTTTCAGCATATGGAAAGAAAAGACACAAAATTCAATCTCAAGACTGTAGAAAGTAAACACAGTAATCTTTACATAATGGATAAGGATTTATCAAAAAAAAAAAAAAACTTTGGTGAGTGCCTAGATAAAAGAAAATTACTCACAATGAGATCAAAACCCAGATGTGGTAGTTCACACCTCTAATCTCAGCAGACTGGAGGTAGAGACAGGTTTTTCTGTAAATTCCAGGCTAGCAAGGATTACATGTGAAACTTTGTCTCAAATGCAAGCAAACAAGCAAGCAAGCAAGCAAGCAAGCAAGCAAGCAAGCAAGCAAACAGGCAAACAACATAACAGAAAGAAAAAAAGACCAATGACAGAAAATGTTATAAATGTAACAGACTATAAGGAAAAGAACAAAAGGTTAAAGGTAAAGTCAAATTTAGAAACAAAATTCCGTCACTCCCTAAAATGAGAACATCACTAACCAGGCTAACAGCAGAGAAATAAAAATGAAGTTGAAGGCCGACATACGGAAGTTGTTCAATTAAATAATACAAAATTGAAGACTGAAAACTTACGCAGATTTTTTTCTAGCATTTTTAGGGTTCTCAGAGTTATTGTCTCATTAATAAATGAATTTTAAAATGAGCTTGGAAGGAAGCTGAAGGACAATTTTCTACAAGAGAGAAAATCAACAGAGCAGGCAAGCTGTAAGTCTTGGCAACTGCCTTAAAGAAAGGAATGGAGAAGAGGAGAGAAACTCATCTTGTTTAAGCTAAGCTCAACAATGGAAGCTGGCAAATAGTTTATATGCCAATGAGAAGGAGGCCTTAGGAAAGAATGAGAACCCAGAATGTCAAAGAAAGTAGGCTTGGGCTTTGGACACAGTCTTCCAAAGAAAAAGAGAAAGAAGGAAAAATTAAGCAATTCAGAAAAGTGGGCAAATCCCATGGTAGAGACTGTAGGCAGCTACACCGGGGAGGGATTTCTGAGGATACAAGTCCATTATCTTATCATAGGTAGGGATGGTTATTCACTCCTCCCTTCTGCTAGGCGAGTAAGATTTCCTGTGGAATGGACTCCTGGCCAGGCGAGTAACAGGCCATTCTAGTTTTGCTTCTGTTGCTGTGATAAAACACCCTGATCAGAAGTAACTTAAGGAGACAGAAGGGTGAATTTCATCACTGTGGGAAAAGTCAAGGCAGGAACTCAAGACAGGAAACTTGAAGGCAAACCTGTTTGCTATTCTGCACAACACTGCCTCTGATTAAGGAACTCACTTCATAGCCAAGGAAGTTGAACCACAGAGACTGCAGCGTGCCAGCTGGCTCACCGACATGCTTGTATTCAGCTACCTGTCTTACACGTATAGAACTGTTTGCCTAGGGGTGATGTTGCCCACTATGGGCTGTGCTTCCTGTATTAACAAACAAGCCAGACAATTCCCCATAAACGTGCTCACAGATTAATCTTATCTGTGCAATTCCTCAACTGAGACTCCACTTTCATGACTCTAGGCTGGTGGTTCTCAACCCTCCTAATACTGGGAACCTTTAAAACTTCGTGCTGTGGTGACACCCAACCGTAAAATTATTTTTGTTGCTACTTCCTTATATGCTATTTTGCTAATGTTATGAATTGTAATCAAAACATTTGATGTGGAGGCTATCTGACATATGACGCCTGGGAAAGGGTTGTCCAACCCTCAGACTGAGAACTACTACTCTATGCTTTGCTAAGATGATAGTTAAGGCTAACCAAGGACACAAATTCAACAGGATTGATTTTGAAAGGAGCACACAATGGTCTGCAATGTTCTAATCTTTTAGGTTGATTAAAATGTCATGTTTCCACTCAAGGCCAGAGAAATTCCATTCTTTTAACCAAGAAGCCAGAAGAGAGGTAAAACTAATGTTTACCTGTGCAGTGTTGGTCCAAAGTAAACCATAAGGAAAAGGATCATTCTCAACAGCATCCGTGACTGCTCATCGTATGCAGCCTCATGACCTTGGCATTCGAGGACCTGTAAGTAAATTTCAAGCCAGTCCTGTCTCAACAGGAAAGAATTATGAAATCTGGGTAAAAGAATTTGGAAGAACAGTGCCAGGAAACTATCCCAACATGGAGATATATATTTAAGTTACAGATCTAACATGACAACAATAACAAAAAATAAATCAACAAAAAGACAAATTTAAAAGAGTTCACAGTTGAGCAAATAAGAAAAACCTAAACACTAGAGAAAAAAATTACAAAATCTTGTAGTTATCAAGAGAAAAATTACAGATTCTTTATAGATATAAAACAAACTGTAACAGGCTTCTCAACCATAAACAGGAAGATTAGAAAACATCAGGAAAAAAAAAGAAATACAGCAGCAATGAGCATGGAAGAGAAACTATCTCTTTAGTAGGATGTAGAATCCGTTGGGTGCATAATCAAGGGTGGTATAGCTAGATCTTGCAGTAGATTGATTTTCAGCTTTTGAAGAACCTGCACACTGATTTCCATAGTGTGGAATAGTTTATAATACCACCAGCAATGAATAAGTGTCCCTCTTTCAATGTGTTCTTGACAGTACATGCTGTCATTTGTTTTATTGATCTTGGTTATTCTCTACATAGCTAAGGGTCTTGCTTGGATTTGTTTCCCTGCCAGTTAAAGAGTTAAAAACCAGGTAAAATCTCCAGCCAATAGGTAGCAGTGAAAAATCTCCAACACCACAGACAGTAGCAGACAGAATCAGCAGTCTCCCATTGTGACTGAGTGGGGTAAAGTAAAATCTCAAAGTAGTTTTAATTTGAATTTCCTGATAGCTAAGGATGTTGAAGGTTTTTAAAGTATTCCTTGGCCATTTGTGTTTCACCATTTTTTTTTTTTTGGTTTTTCGAGACAGGGGTTCTCTGTGTAGCTTTGCACCTTTCCCCACGCTGGCCTGGAACTCACAGATATCCGCCTGCTTCTGCCTCCCGAGTGCTGGGATTAAAGGCATGCACCACCACCGCCTGGCATGTTTCACCTTTTAAGGACTCTCTGATTCTGTACCTCATTGTTTTCTTAATGTTTAGGTTTTGTTGTTATTGTTGTTAGTTCCCTATATATTCTATATACTAACCCTCTATCAGATGTATAATTGGGAAACATATCTCTTATTCTGTAGGCTGCCACACATATGAACTCAAATGCATATGAACATACACACAGAGACTGACAAAATGCACAGGTCCTGCACAGGCTCAAATCAGATAAACTCTGAGCCCTGAAAAGGTAAGGTGAACAAAAAGTCCCACTGTTAGCCATGAACTTATTTGTAACTGATACTTTATAGAATAGGGAAAATCAGTTTTCTCCAAGGGAGGGTCACTGGGCACATGAAACACACTCCAGGGTAGACTCCATGCCCAAGAGTAGCCCTAAAACAAATGGGGCTCCATGATTTGGGGGGTAGCATTTTGTTTGTTTTGGTATTTTTTGTCCTATTGTTTTTTGTTATGATTTTCATTTTTGTTTTGTTTTGTTTAGAAAGGTAGAGAAAGAAAAGGAACATGAAATTGGATGAGTAGGGAAATTTGAAGCATCTAGGAAGAGTTGGGAGAGATGAAAGAATATGATCAAAATATATTATCATCTGAGGAAAAAAAAAAGAAGAGAAAAATAAGGAAAAAGCCAAAGAGTCAAGAACTGTTTATTCAAACAAAAATCTTTCCAGAGTGAAGATATATCTTTTTTTATACAAAGGATTATTTTTTTAAAGTGCTCCTAATAATGTTATAGAGAAACAAATTCAAATAAATTATTTAGGCTAAAGGAAAACGATTGCAAAGGCACCTTGTTATTCTTTGTTCTAGCCAGGCTTCCTTCCTGTGACAAAAGACATAAAACAAACACCTGAAAAGGGAATAGACAGATTTCAGTTCACTCCTGCAGGGATTAGGGACATGATCAACTGGCTCTGGCTCCATTGCTTTGGGCTCCTTGATGAGGCAGGACTCAAGGCAGGAAGCACATGCAAGAGTTAAGTGGCTTTCCTCATTTTGGATAAGGGGAAGGAAAAGGCTTTGGCTAAGATACAGTCTTCAAAATCTCCCTCTCAGGCAGCCCTTCCCGCATGCAACAAGGTCCAACTTCCTAAGAACTCACTCAGCTATGAGCTCATTAGTGCCTTAACCCATTGATGTACTACTAATCAGTATCCTTAACCAATCACCTCTTCATAGCACCTTTAGCTGAGAACTTGGGGGGACACTCAACCTATAAGGCCTAACATTCATGAATAAAGAATGTTCCAAACAGGAAGTACATGGATAGAATGTATATTGCCACTATTTTCTTTAAAATGCAGAGTTCTTTAAAATAAAATAGTATAATTATATTTATAATTTCAAACTGTAAGCAATGAGGCATAAGTATTCAGTGTGTTTAGGTTAAAATGTTTCCACATTCTTGTAAGGTAAGAAATGCAACTCAAAGATAAAGTGTGGAAAATATTTAGAATATATTTCTAACCCTTATGACAACTAATAACAACACTAAATGGAAAAGCTAAAAAAAAAAGTCAAATAAAATTAATATTGAGTCTTAGTCATTCAGTAAAAGATAAGAAAGGAGAACACAGGAAGAAAAATTGAAGCCATGAGGAAAGAAAACATAAAATTTTAGAATTAAACTGAACTTAGTTATTAATTATCCTGATGTTTGAGGGATAATCTTATCAGGAGTGATGAGAGTAAAACCTACCTACATGTTGTCTCCAAGAAATGCCACTCTTTGAATACAGACATGCGGTAGTATAGTGTAGACCTGATACACAGACCCATATGTTGAATGTACCTCCATGAGGCAATACTATTAAGAGGTGATGGGGATTTAAAGACAATGCGAGGATTTGAAAGAACCATTCTAGAGGCAGAGATGCCCTCAAGGAGGGAGCATTGAGATTATAGCCCTTTCTTTCTCTCTTTGTCACAATAGCCATGAAGTGAGTGCCCTCTTCTGACACAGGTTCACAAATTGATATACTATACCACCAAGCCCAAACAATGGAACCAGCTGGTCATAACCTAAAATTGCCCAAATTATAAATAAATGAGTAAGTTCTTCCTCTTTTTAAGTTTATTATCTTGGGCATCAATTATACTAAGATAATGTTGACTCATATTTGTAGATAATTTGAAAGAAAATGAATATAAAAAGTGAAGTGTAGCCTCACAGACTATACATCCCTAGCCTCAGATGGTCCCTCAAAACCTGAACATCCAGCTGACAGACTGAGCCTGCTTCCCTGGCCTTGATGAACAACTCAGCTTCTGTGGGTCCTCTAACAAGGACGCCCCCAATGTCAGCAGGAAGCAACCAGAGAAAATGACTTCTACTTATGCAACACCCAGTGACCCAATAATAAAACAAACAAGTGGGAATGAAGGGCCTCTGGCCAGCTGAAGGGCCTCTGGCCAGCTGGAGTATGGCGAGCATGGCTCTGGCAGGCCTTGCCCTTCTCCCCCATTCCCTCTGCCTTGTTAAAACTGTTAGATTACATTCTTAAAGGTAGCCACCAAAGTCTATTACCTTATTTGGCCACTTCCTCCTCCTGTGGTCAACTACCAAGGTCCAGCTATCAAAGCAATAAAAGCCACCCTTGGCTCACCTAAGTAACATGCCCACTTAAAATTAAACACCTCATCCTAACACTGGCTTCCGTCTTGTACCTTTATAAACAGCCACTTCCTACCTGCCATATCTGTCTCCTCTCTATCTAGAGGAAGTCCTTTGTGCCTCTGGCCCCTCTCCCTTGTTCCATTTCCCTTCTTCCTTGTCTTCTATCTCCTGTCTTTTTCTCTTATTCCCTGCCCCTTGTCCCTCTGGGGCAAATAAATCCCCTTTGTCCTGAGAACTTGGCCTTGGGGATCTTAAGCAGATACTTTTCCTTTCAAAAAGCGCATATTTTTCAAATGAGCACAAAAGTGTCAAGTGACTATGATAATATGAGATAATATTTCTGGACAAGGAACACTATCAAGAAAGACACTGCAGAGTCACAAAAGTAGTCAATCCAACAGGAAGACAGAACAAAATCATTTATGTTTTTAATAATTCCTTCCACATATATGATTTAGAATAGAAAAATACAGCGACAATTCTAAATCATTGAGATTTCATCATTCCTGTATTATAAATTAATAGAGAAATTGCACAATAAATTAATTAATACAGAACATGGTTCTGGATTTGATCCCAGCACCACTGAAAAATACATGAAAATATATATTTAAAAGCATCACAACCCAGTGGGATTTAGTCTAGAATTGCAATTGTTAAACGTTTGAAAATCGATCAGTTCATTTTTTTTTGTAAAAGAATAAAAGACTAAAGCCTCATAATCAATTAAACAGTTGCAGTAAAACCATTCAAATACTAATTAAATATCTCTCAGAAAAGAAATTAATAGGAACATCCTCTGGTAAAAGTAATCTTGCAAAACTGCACAAGCAGAGAAACACATAGTTGCTATGGTAACACCATTTTGAATTCATATGCTAATGACAGAGGTAATGTTTGAAATCCACTCCACCATGGCTCCTAACGTTATATGTAGTTTATCTTTCCATTTTTTTCGTAAACTAACAACTCAAGTAACACTTCTCTCTGTATTCTGTTTCTTTAAAAGACTTGTTTATTTTTGTTTTTTAAGCTTATGGGTATTTTTCTGTATATGTTTATGTGTGTGCATCATGTTTCTGCTTGCTGTCTGGTACCTCGGGAGGGCAGAAGAGGGTGTCTGATCATCTGGAACTGTAAGGTGAGATGGTTGTGAGCCAATATGTGGGTGCTGGGAGCCAAACCAAAGACTTGCACAAGAGCAGCCGATGCTCTTAACTGACAAGTTACTTCTTCAGCCTCTGTGTCTTTAACTTCAAGTGCCTACCCAGTGTTCCCATCTCATTGCATTAATGGGAAGGCTGCTACTGAAGAGTGTCCGTCTCCTGAGTGAAGGAAATAAGAATGACAAGAGTTAATTCATGTGATATATTTAAGATAGAGCTGGCGCATATTCTTTAGTGTGTTATTTATTATTAAAACTGTAAGTATCATATGAATTGCTACTTTTCATATCACAGCATTTGAGAATCCCACACATCATCTCTTAGTCAGACTGCTGACATTTTACTGTCTCTCAACTGTGGTTATTTGTGGGAATTTTTCTCCACATATGCTGATTTCATTTAAAATGAGTACTTCGATTTATTGTAATATGAGGATCTTGTAGATAAAATGTTAGTTTTATCTCTTCATATATTCATAATATTTACATTTAGTTGGTTCTAATCTTACTGAGTTGTAAGAAAACATTTTCTTGGAACCCAACATAATAGTACATATATTTTCAACAGCAACTGATCGAGATTTCATAATTTCACACTAGTCTTTCATTCAGAAACATAAATAATAGCTGATGCATAAAAACACTAATTTTACCTGGGACTTAGGGAGAGGCTGAGGCAGGAGGATTGCTATGAGTTTAAGAACTATTCCATGCCAGTATGGGCTATAGTGTTAGATCCTGCCCTCTATCCACCCTCAAAAAATAATCTAAACACACACACACACACACACACACACACACACACACACACTCACACACACACACACACACACACACACATACACACCAAAAAACAATCAAACATGAAAACACCAAAAAATACAAGAATGGAATTGGGAAACAGTATTGCAGCATGACCACGTGCCTGGATACCCCTCACATCAAATACCTAGTACTTAATGGAAAGATGGCTATTCAAATTTCAAATTTTGTTGATGAATAAGCAACAACTAAGAGATCTGTGTCCAGAGCCTCAATGTGAAGAGCATAAATTCAGCTTCAAGTCAGCCTGATCCAAGTTCCTTTCATATTTGTTTCAATTGGGTAGATTTTTAACAGATTTCTTATTTATGTTTCTAATCAAAATGGGTGGTCTCCTCCCTGACATTTAATAACACTCATCACTGCAT
>CABHPR010146777.1:0-26024 GCA_902168415.1 Peromyscus melanophrys
GCTGCATAGGATTCACAGTAGGCGCTTGGGCCTCTGGAGTCCAGAAGGGCTCACTCAGGGACGGAGGGCTCTATTATTTTCTGAAAACTTATCTGAAATGTCTCATATCCTGCATGCAAACACTTGGTTTCCCAGCCTTATTTTCTGTCTATCAGGGAGACCTAAGTTCCCATTTCAGTCTCATTCCTCAGCAGTGCTGTGGTTTGGGGCAAACTGCAGGATTAGCATCTTTGTCCATCAATTTCTCTTGACTTTCTATAAAATAGAAAACTCACCCACTTCACTGGCTTGAGTGAAAATACATATCAAGTGTGTAGTAAATATTCATGTTTTTCTCCTTTGCCTGTGTCCAAGGCTATCTCATAAAATGGGGGCACCCATCTGTCTTTCCCCCATTACTGTTGCTCACCTTTTATGCTGAAACTGGGGTGCTGGTGATGAGGCTAGTGTTGAGAAGTAGTGCTGGGTTCTTATCAGGTAGGGAATGGTGCTGAGGGGTTCCACAGGGACCCAAGAGACCCGGTAAGGAGAAAGGCCTTTCTCTCTTTTTCTGTGTAGCCTGGTTTCTAGGGGAAACTTAGCCTAACTTGAGGAGTGGACATTTATGGCTCCTCCATAGATCCCAGTGGCATATGCTCTCCATCTTCGGTTATCAGGAAGCCAATAATAATTGTCACATGGACAATGCCCAGAACTGAGTTCAGCCTCTGCTCCTGCCTCTTCAACAAGCTTCGGGAATCAGCTGGACAATCTCTTCAACAACCATTCTGTGAAGCCCATGACCTTGCTCTCAGCTGCCTCATCTGGGTAGCAGGACTTTGTGTCAGTTTTGTATGGCCTAGAGGGTGGCCCGGCTCCAGAGCCAAGGATGTCAGCCCGACCCTGACTCATGCAGGCCCTGAGTTTAGAGCTCAGAACCAAAGAGTTCTGGAGGATTAAAAGAAGGAGGTTCCAGTGAATTGTCAAAGAGCAGCTGCATGAGCTTGGTGGCCTGAGTGCCACCATCCTTCAAAACTGCCATCAAGGGAGTCTGGAGCTAGCCCAGAAGACGCAGGGGAGGCTTGGCATCCTTTCTGCTTGCCTAGACATGTATCTGAATTCACTCTAAGCCCAGCGTGCCTCCTCATTCTTCTGCAGGATCTTGAATCTTGAGCTCATTTTGTGACACTTGTGAATGAAAAGATAGCTCTGCTCAAGGATGACGAACAAGTCCCCAACAGGCTTCAGCATGCCATCTGGAACAAGGAGACTCTGACATGACACCATTGCTCAAGTTTGTGAGGAGTGGTAGCTTTGCCTCTTGTCCTTAGGGGCATATGTCTCTGTATCCGTGTCTACTTTGATAGGCTCTTGAAGGGGTCCTGGGTGGTGGTGGTGGTGGTGGTGAGCCTTCCATGTTTCTGCACTGCCCATAATTCAGGCTCTGAAGGCAGCTCTCAGACCCAGCCATAGACTAGCCACAAACAATACCAATAGAGGCATGGTCCTCAGACCTGGAGGCATAATTCTCCTAGATATGAATCATTCACATTCCTCCTTGTCACCACAGTGTCTATGGAGTGAACTTAATAAATGTATATTGAAGACATGAGTTTTAGGTGCCTGTTAAACTCTACCTATCATGTTTACTATAGAAAAAGGAGTAGTTGGTTTTTCCCAGTACATAAGTAAGTGACAAGGTTGGACAGGGTAACTACAGGAAGCTTCCATCCTCCTGGGACCTGTCAATGCCAGAATCACCCCTTCATCCAGGGGTGTCGGTGGTGTGTGATTTGTTTTAAATACCTGCAAGTCCTAAACAAAAGAGCCGCACATGCCCTAGCGAGGAGAGTTCAAACAGAATGATAGCCTATGTCTGCTGGTCTCAGTCACCTGGAGCTTCATTACAGATGTCTGTACAGCATCCAAAAATCAATCACTTCCCAGGTCACTGCTGCATATCCTGTGGGAAGCCTCCCAGATGAAAACTGGGGACGTGAAGCAGTGACCTGGGAAGTGATCATAATAAATACATATAAAATAATAAATAAATATATTTCATTGTATAATACATATATGTCACATTTTTTTTCTTACTTGCTCATCTATTGAACTCAAGTCAATCTATCTTTTGGTTATTGTGGGTTAATGTGAAATATCTCCCCCAAGGCTCATGTGTTGAAGGCTTGATCCCCAGAGCAATGTTCAGTGGTGGAGTATTTGCAAAGTGATTGGATCATGAATGTTCTGACCTAATCAATGGATTAGTCTTTTGAGAGGTTTGTAATTGAGTGGATACTTGAAGTGGAAACTGTGGGGGCGGGGGAGCCTGATTGGAGGTAGTGAATCCCTGGGGTTGTGTTTGTGAAGGGTATATCTTGTCCCTGATTCCTTCCTATGTCCGTCTTTCTGCTTCTGAGCCCTGTGAGGTGAGCAGCCTCCTTTGACATGCCATCAATCCGCTGCCATGACATTCTGCCTCACCTTATAGTTAGAGCAATGGATTCCATCAGGGCTGAACCGTGAGATCAAATAAACAGTTCCCGCACTAAGCTGGTTTGCTGAGGTAGTTTCTCACGGTGATCAAAACTGACTGGTACCATTTTGAATTAAGCTGCAGTGAACATTGGCATAAACGTATCTGTCATACCTCTACTTTTAATTCTTTTTTAGTTTACACCTAGTAGTAATGTTGCTGGGTCACACTTTCTTGTTCTGTGTTTAGCTTTTTGAGGAACCACCGAGCTATTGGCACAGTAGACACACGATAATATTCCCACTAGCAATGCACAAGTGTTCCGCACCCCACAGTTCTCGCTATGCTTCAGAAGATAGCCTTCCCTCGCTACCTGTGGGGCACTGGCTCCAGGACCTGCCAGATATGATAAATCTGAAAGTTTCACATCCCTTGCACAATGGTATCCGTTTGTGAGGGCCTTTGCACATCCTCCCATAAGTAAGTCATCTCTGTGTGACCTAACGCAATGTAAAAATGCTATGGAAATATTTATGGAAATTATTTAGGAAATACTTATGAAAATTATTTAGGAAATAATGACTAAAAGGGCCTTTACATGTTCACATAGACACTTTTTAGAGTCTTTCAAATCAGAGTTAGATGAATGCACAGATCTGGATGACCTGACTGCACAACTGTGTGAGTCTCAGGGAGGGTTTGACTTGCATTTCTCTAGTGATAAAAATGATGTTCAAGATGGAAATGCAAAGTCTCCTTTAACGACATTCAAGAATGCAATACAGTGCTACCAACTGTAATTACCATGGCATGCCACAGATCCGTGAACTTGCCTTCTTTTAAAATCGATTCTAGCCCTGTTCTACGATGGTCAGAGCATATTTATTGCATGACTTCAGCCCTTTGAACTGTGTTGAGACTGGTTTTATGTCTTCGTGAATTCCAATTTTAGAAGGATTTGAAAAAGGGGGTGTAAATAATGTGCATTCTAAAGTTGTAGAATGCAATGTACTCGTAGGTCCATAGTTTATAAATTAATTAAGTCAAGTTTATACATCATTGTGTTTAAATCCTAAATATTTTTAGTGTTTTTTTTTTTTTTTTTTTACTGCTTCACCTAGGAATTATTGGAGAGATTTGTTAAATCTTTCATGATTCTGGGGTCTATTTCTCTTTATTCTGTCAAATTTTGCTTTGCATTTGTGGAATTGTGTTTTTTGGTGTAGTCAGATTTAGAATTATTAGAAATTCCTGGTGTGCTGAATTTTTATTGAAATAGTGTTTCCCTTTTATCTCTGAAAATGCTTCTTGCCCCAGAGTCTAACTTGCCTGACACTGGCTCAGCTCCAGCATTTTTCTTGGGTTTGTATTTATATGTCATGTCATTTTCCTCCTTTACGTGGATGGTATTGAAACTTATTTTAATAAGCATGGACTTTGTTATAATTTTGCCTTTTCAATTGCTATATTAGGGCCATTTAAATTCAATAAAATTACTGATACATGAGTTCAATTCTACCCACATACTTTCTCTTCTATTTTATTCCACCTGTTCTGTATTGCTTTTTCTCTTCTTTTTTTTTAAACCACATCTATCCTCAGCATAATTTATCATAGGCTTTAATAAACTACCACAAATAACTAAGAAGAAAATGAATTTTAAAAACACAAAAAAGGTAAATAACCAGATGTGGACCACCGGCGGGGTGACTTTTTCCTGAAGACTGAACCTCTGATTTACAACTTTTATTAAAATAAATTTCACCTATAAATATAAGATCATTTGTAATGTGGTCATGATTTGTTTGGATAACAGTTGAATTTTTACATTTAAAAAACTGCAAAACTTCAAGTAAGGGGCAAACAAAACTTTTATCTATTATTATTATTATTAGTATTAGTATTACACTTTAAAAATGCTACCAACATTAACAAAGAAACAATGACGTCGTGGCGTGGTCTAAAATACATTTTCCACTGTGCTTCTAATCCTGCTGCCGCACAGCAGGGGCTTCTAGTGGGAGTTAGCATCCAGTCTGTTCTTGATGAAGACAACACGAGACAGATGTTGCCTGACGTCTGGGTAAGGCTGAATGAGACACATTGAGATATTTCTCCTTTTCTTGAACCATCAGGCCAGCTATAAAGTGATAGAGCCTGTATGTAGTGCAGTAGGCTGTTGCCAAGGTAAAGTTACATCCTGCGAGGTATAGGAGTTAAGATCCCTCGGCAGAGTGTGGGGATCGTCTTTACTGGAGTGTCCGTCTGTTCTAGAGACCCTGTACCCTAACTGCTGCTGAACTGCTGTTTCTTCTTCTGCGGTACCCCCCAGCGAGGGTTCTTTATCGGTTCGCTTGACTGGATGGGTCGCCATGGTAGTCAACACCCTTAGACATGGACCATTGTTTGTAGAACTGGAATCTGTAGCTTGTTCTGCACAGTGGACTTGCTCCCCGGCTTTTCAGCGGTCTCAGCTCTATGGCCGCTGCTATCTTCTCCCCTTTTCTCTTCTTGATTCTTTTGGATAGCTCTAATATTATTTTTTATATTTTTAATCTCCATTGAAGTGAAATTTATATAACATAAATTGAACCATTTAAAAATGAATAACCCAACAGCATCTGGTACCTTCTCTGTGTTTATGACCAATACCTCTGTCTAATTCCAGGCCATTTTCGTCATCCCACAAGAAGATCTCACATCCAGCCCACTTTTGTGTACTGAAAATGGAACCCAGGGCCTTGCACAGACTGAGTAAGCACTCTACCACTGAGCTACATCCCCAGCCCTTTGTTTTTAGATAAAGCCTCACTACGTAGCCCAGGCTGGCCTCAAACTCAGCCTTGCTGCCTGTCTTTGGAATGCTGGCATCACACACAGAGGCCACCGTACCCCACTTCCCTTTGGGCAGTTGCTTCCTAGTCTCCTCTTCCCTGCCCCCTGGTAACAACAAATCTGTATTGTTTCTATGGATTATGGAAATCAAGTGGTTTTTTTCCATTCCTTCTCTGCCAGCTGGTTAATTATACATTATTTTGCTTTTCTTTTAGTGATTATCTCAGAGGTTACCAATGCCCATCCCTAGCTTCTTAGATTGTACATAAAATAATACATTTATTGCTTCCAGGGCAAGGAAAATACTTAAGAACACACACTTAGCTTTCCCTCAGCACCTGTGAAGTTGCCAAAAGCCAAGTTTAGCTGCTGGACTGTTGGTACCATGTTTTCTTTGGCTTCCTGTCTACTCAGACCAGCAACTATATTGTGGAGGAAGGTGCCCACAATACCCAGTGCGCACCAGCATGCTCCCTTCTCTCTGAGACTTCGTCTCCTCGGTGTTAGGGGCATGCATCTCTCCACTGCCTTTTCACTTAGTGTTTTTGATGGCTTTGTAATCTTGTCTAGCATTTTCAGGTGTCTGGGAGGCAGGTCTTCAATAAACTACTCTGCCATCTTTGAGGGCAAAGTCTGGTGCCTTCATTTTGCAGCAAGGACAGAGTGGCCTGGAGGGAGAAGTCAGTAGTCTAATTTTACTGCTAATTAAGACAGGCTGGATTTAGAACTCAGGCCCCCTGGTGCCCATTTCAGCACTGTGCATCTACCACAGCAGGCTGGGCAACAAAGCAGCCTTACTCCACCAAACTTCCGATGAGCCATGGTTTGTTCATTTAACAAGTGTTTCTTTGGGAGTTGCTCTATTTCCAAGCACTAGGCAAATTAGTAAGTTTTTTTTCTTTTTCTTTTTCTTTTTCCATCAAGATCTTATCTTTGGATTTTCATCAGTCTTATTTTGATTTGATAATTGTAGTTTTCTTTGAATTTATCCTATTTTGATCATACAGTTTCACGAATCTAAGCCAGTGGCCCCACAGGGGTCATATCAGATATTCTGCATATTAGATATCTACACTATGATTCATAACAGTAGCAAAATTACAGTTGTGAAGTATCAACAAAAATAATTTCATGGTTGGGAGTCACCATAACACAAAGGACTGTATTAAAGGGTTGCAGCATTAGGAAGGTTGAGAACCACAAGTAAACTTTGAGGGGTTTTGACAGTTTTGTGATATTATATCTTGAATTATAGCACATGCTTCATGTTCTTCATCTTATCATTCAGAGACTCTACTTGCACGTGTAACCCTTTCAAGAATTATGCAGATGTGAAGTGTGGATTGGAGGTAGGCAAGTACATTGTTTAAGAAATGGGTATAGCTGTGTGTTACAGAGACACAGAACAAGGGTAGCCTAAATCAAACATCTTGTTATCTTTACTTAACAAACAAGAGTGAGGCACCCAGGTTTGCCATAGCATCCTTTCCTTTCTGGGTGCCAGCTGTCCTCATCTGCTTGAACCTATGTGGCTTACTGCTATAACTCTGCTCAAATCAGCAGGATGGACTGAGAGGAGAGCTGCTCATAACCCCTCCCTTCAACTTCTTCCCTAGACATCTATGTCCCATTGAATGAATTTGTTCACATAGTCACAAGCAATGTAAGGGAGACTGGGAAATGTATTCTTTATTCTGGGATATCACTTCTCGGGCTGACATTTAGTGATTCTATTATTGTAGGGGAAAGGACAGTAAATGCTGAAGGACAGTTAGCTGTCTCCTCCCTACCAAGTAGCTATTTTTTTTTTTAGTAAGTAGCTATCTTTTATAAGGCAATAGGTTATAAGCTGAGGCCTCAGAAAAAGAAGATGGAAAAAATGTCACAAAGATTGGGCATTGAAGGGTGAATACAAGTTCAGTCAAATAGCATTTGGGGTCAAATGTTCATGCCAAGCTTCCTGCCTGGAATGTTCTTTGACTGAACTCCTGAATCCACCTGAGAGATTACAGCATAGATATTGCTTAATATAACTGATTTCTAGGGTGGAGACATGAGGGTTTTACGCTGGAGAATGGAGGCCAAGGGATAGGAAGAGCTGTTGTTTTACTGTGGGGGAGAAAAAGGATGCATACCACTGTGGATAAACTAACTTCAGGTAACAGTGGGTGTGCCAAGTTCAACCCAGACTCCAGGCAGCTGGGAGAAAGCACAGATAGATGTGAGGACTGGAGATGTGGGTTTGGGGTTTGCCTTTGGACTATGGCAGGTAAAACTGTCGGAAAAAGTAGTTGCCTCAAGAAGACATTGGTCAAGAGCCCAGGTAAGGACTGATATCCGCGGTGGGAAGAAAACCAGCAAATTGACAAGATATCTGTGCAGGGCCAGCAGTCCCCAGAGGGTTTGCTGCCCAGCCTTGTGTCCTCCGTCCCTGGCCACACCACCCTTCTGTGATCTGTTCTTCCCTTAACTCTGGTTAGTGCCCCCTTAAAAATTAATTTCCCGGTCACCAAACGTTCACTAGCTAGATGATTGCACTTTGTAAAAGGGCCTGAGGTAATTTTCTGCTTAACTTTTATTATACTAGCAATGCACATTCACATTTTTAAATATTAGAAAATAGAGTCAAACAAAAAGAACATTAATATCACATATAATTCCTTGAACTGAACTAATGTTTTGGCTAAGATGTGTCCAGACTTTTACCTATGTGTCTCCCTCTCTAATAATATTCATGAGCTCTCACTGTATGCCAATCACCGTTCTAAGTCTCACATCTGCATTTCATTAATCCTTACGGCAATGTGTAAAGTAAGAATTATCATTCCAGATGAAGCAGAGCAGAGAGAAGTTTAGAAACTTACCCCACCGTTCAGGTACTGATAACCTAACCTATATATACATACTGGCTTGTTTTCATTTTTAGCTTTTGATTATAAAAATTTTAACTATACAGCATTAGAGATGGAACACTAGTGAAGGACCACATACCCAATCTTAGTTCCAGGGGCCAGCAGCTCACCGTCAGCCTTGTGTTATTTGTTATGCTAGCCAGCCTGGACCCTGATTATTCTAAAGCAAATTGCAAACTTCACCCCACCCCACCCAAAGCTCATGTGTCTCCAGTAAGGACTTGCTTAAAGCATATACCACCCAAATGAACAACTCCTACGTGATATACTTCATATCATATATGATATAGCACTTCAGCCTCAGCTAAGTGTTTGTGCATGGTTTGTTTGACTCAGGACCGCACATGCTCCCCCGAGCAAGAATCCATAGTGAGACTAATGTTCCCAGCAACCTGTGCTCTTTGCATACACTCAACCTACCTTATGGGCTAGAGAACCTCCGTGACTCATGCATATATTTGCTCATAACATTTTATAGATTTGAGGGATTGACTTAATCAGGCAAATTAAGATATTAATTTGCAATTTTTCTTTCTGAAGGAACCATTAAAAGGCATTAGCATGCTCTATCCTTTCTGGCATAAATTTCTTTTATGACCTGCAGGGTTTTTTGATCTCTAATGAGTTTCCATTCTATTTCTGTTTCACACTTAGCTGGTCTGAGATCTTAAGTGGATCCTTATAATGCTTTTAATCCATCTACACATTCACCCAACAAATTAACTGAGTACCAATTATTTGACAGAGAGTGTGACTGACAGATATGGTCCCTACTTCTATGGATTTTAGTCTATGAGAGAGAAAGAAAAAACATAGGCAGACAAATAATTAGAACAACCTCAAGTCATGATAAATAGCATATAAAAGGAAATAAGGAACAAATATAGAAAATTATGGTAGAAACTGCTTTTAAAAACATTTAGAAACAACTTGCTTTTACTTGCTTGAAATTTCTTTTAAAAGCAGCCTCTATTGCTGGTATCTGTAAGCAATTGCAACTTTCAATATGATTTTGGTAACTGGTTACTGCTAGCTACTCATTATGTCCTGGATGGTTTTTCTTTTCTTATTTGTGACCCTGCAGTTTTCCTTCAACATCTCTGTAATTTGAACACTCCCTGTCAGACTTCTCAGGTGACGGTACTGGGGCCTTTGTACTCAGTTTCCTCGGTGGAAGGAGTGACTTCCCTGAAAACACATCTTCCATTGGGCAGTAGCAGGCTTGCCATAAGGCTGGTCAGTCCTGCTTTTAGATGGTGGTTGCTTAATCCATGAGTTATTTTTTTTAAACTTAGATTAGAGCAAGGTCATTGAAAAAGAATAAAGGCTCAAATAGCACTTCTTAGTCTAATCCCTAGTCCTCAAGCATGATCTCACACACATTCGCCCAACAAATTAATTGAGCACTTAGTATTTGCCAAAGACTGACTGACAGATGTGGTCCCCACTCCTATGAACTTATAGTCTGTGAACAAGATAGACTGAGGGAGACTGTTCGGCAGGTCTCTAATGGCAGATGTGTGGGATGGAGCTGTCTGGAAGCCAGGCTGATGATGAGGACACTGTAGAGAGCGTCTGAGTCTCTGGGGCACTGTGAACATTACCGGCACTGGCTTCTCTTGTTAATGTTCTTTGAAATTTGCCTTTTGAGCTGGATGCAGCTTAGCACATGGCCACTTGGCAATTTTTGGAGATAAAAATATCACTAAGTGTAGTTATAACCATTTTGTCACTGTGGGGCTTCCGTTTTTTCCAAATTGAAGCAAACCACGGAAAGAGAGGATCTTATGCCATCAAAGTCATCAAGTCCAACACAGCAGGCTGTTTAAAGGAAGGTTGTTCAAGTAATGTCCCAGCAGGTCCCGCAATGCCAGGATAGCTCAAACACGCAGGCATAACCACTTTGATGAAAATTAACTGTGTAATTGATGATTATGAAATCAAGTGTATTTAGTTCAAAACACTTTAATCTCATTCTGGAAAAATAAGCCAAATATGAATTTATGAATAATGTTCTGCAGCATGCTGTTTTCACCCACAATAGCCACATTCCACACAGTCCTATGTCATCCCTTGATGGAGGTTGTAGAGTTCTGCAGCATGAGTACTCTGAACTGTATCTAATAGCTTCCCTACTCCTAGATGCTGAGCACGCCTCTAATCATACACTAGGATCAATGTTACAGCAAATATTTCTGTACAGTGTTCCTGAATGTGTGTTTCCCATAGGCTAGACTCTTAGAAGAGAATGTCTGGGTCAAAGGATATACACATTTGAAGTGTTCAATAGACATGATTGCTTTCCGATGCCATTTAAACACAGCACCAAGTATAAAAGTGGTCTTTTTAAGTTTTTTTTGTTTTGTTTTGTTTTTTGTTTGGTTTTTTTTGTTTTGTTTTGTTTTGTTTTTTTGAGGTGGAGTCTTATGTAGCCCAAGCTGGTCTGGAAATGATATGTAGCTGAGGATGACCTTGAAATCCTGATGATCCTCCCAGGGGCCACACCTAGCTCCAGGTTCTCTTTTCTTTAAATTCTTCCAGACTGGATATCCTCAGCCTGTAATTAAAGAGTTCCTTGCCACCTTTGAGAGAAATGAGAGTCAAGGTGACGTTGTTCCTTTACTCTGCACGTGGACTGAGGACACTTGTCGGGGCTGCAGCGATGACTCTCGGTTTAGGAAGAGCAATGCTTTGGTTATTTCCTGGTTTTCTCTGGTTTCTCAGACTCTCCAGTTTCGTCTCCAGCTACATCTGTTCAACAGCTATTCCACTTCTCAGGCTGCATTGACTCACTTCCTCACGTGTCTCCTGCTTTCATTTCAAAGTCTTACATGAGAAATGTTCCGTTTGGATGAGTAGTTTTCAACAGACAGGCCAAAATGGAAGGGGGAAAGACCAGGTGGCCTCAACCCTACACAAAGAATTATGGCAACTAAGGAATGCTGAGAACAGGAGAAATAGTCTTCCCCAGGGAAGAGCACACACTAGGTTATCCTGGACCAATGGCTACCTCTGAAGACACATGCATACAAGGAATGGTATATGGACTGTGTAGGTTATAGTTAGGAATATATGTGTTAAACATATATGCATGTAACAAAAATTAGTGAAAAGAGAGGCCATGAATTTGAAAGCAATCAAGGAGGGGTAGATGAAGGGGTTGGAGGGAGGAAAGTGAAGGAGAAACGACATAATAATATTATAATCTCAAAAATCAAGTGGGAACTATGCATTGCCGTTTTGTTTTAAGGGCAATGCCGTCTACGACCTGAGTGGCAGTGTGAAAATGAGGAGCAGTTCAAAGTCACTCACGTTTTACCTCTGGGGCTCTCTCTTTCTCACTGTCTCCTGGCCGGTTTTAAAAGGGCTGATACAGTTGTTGCAAGCCAAAGTGGACTTTAAAAAGGGTTTACATACTGTTGTAAGAGCAATCCAAACCCAGTTTGTAGAATGTTCTATTTCATTTAATCAGGGGAGAAGGGAGGCATGTGCATGACCTGACCTACGGTTGATGTATGCAGCCCTGGTTTTTGTTTGTTTGTTTGATTGTTTGTTTTGAGACAGAGTCTCACTGTGCTATGAAGTCCATGCTGGCCTCAGACTCACAAAGCTCTGCCCGCCTCTACCTGACAGTTACTGGGATTAAAGGTATGCTTCATCATGCTTGCTACCCACGGATTAATTTCATTGTGGGGTTTTGATTGACGCAGGAAAGGAACAAACCCTCTTCCTCCCATTAAGTCATGACCCTATAAATCCACTTAAGTATGCACAAGCAACAACAAGGTAGATGTGTAGCTAGAGTTTTCCTGCCTGGCCCACAGTCAGGACAAATCTCTGTCACCCACCAGTCCCACAGTCACTCAGACCCAACCAACTAAACACAGAGACTTATATTGTTTAAACTGTTTGGCCGTGGCAGGTTTCTTGCTAACTGTTCTTATATCTTAAATTAATCCATTTCTATAAATCTATACCTTGCCACGTGGCTCATGGCTTACTGGCATCTTCACATGCTTCTTGTCATGGCGGCGGCTAGCAGTGTCTCCCTCCTCTGCCTTCCACTTCCCAGAATTCTCTCATTTCTCTTCTCTGTTAGTCCCGCCTATATTTCCTGCCTGGCCACTGGCCAATCAGTGTTTTATTTATTGACCAATCAGAGCAATTTGACATACAGACCATCCCACAGCATAGATGTGATGGGAGAGAAGAACACATTTGTAATGATGAAAGAGATGAAATATTCTCCAAATAACTTGTGTCTGCCGAAGGCCCAGTATTCCAAGAAATGGTATCAACTTTCTCAGGGTCACCAGAGATATTATTTTCCTACTTTACACTTTAACATGTTCAGGACACAAGAGAATGAAGAGGAACAGTAATACATTTCTACCTTTTTATAGAACTAATTATTCAAAAATTTGTGCCCATGTTGAATTATTGAAAAAAGAATGTCCATGCAACAAATAGGTACTGTAACGGGGGAGCTAGTGTGGGACAGACAAAGAATTGAAGGTCAAGGGAAGACAAGACCTAGATGCCTGGGCCAGCAAAAACAACAGCTAACTGAAGCAGACAACAGCTCCCCTAGGGGTGGGAGGCCCCAGAGCTGGGAGTCTGCTGAGCAGTTTCTAGGTTGGGTGTTTTCTAGGGCATCTGGGTCCTCCCTTCTTCCCTATTGGTCCCGTTTAGACACCAACCCCCTGTACATTCCTGCTATCTCTCCTCATGACATCTGGGAACAAGAAGTTGCCCTCTTAGGGAACCTGCTTTCGCTTTCCCCTTATCTTCTAAATCTCTCTCAGGGTTGCCTCTGAGGGACTAGGGCAAGACTGGGCAGTGGTTGGCTCATGGGAAAACATTGAAAATGCTGTATTAGTTCCTTCTGTTTCCTGACAAACCACCTGAGCAAAGCAGTTTAAGGATGGAAGGGTTTATTTGGGCTTATGGTTCAAGCAGAAGTCTGTCATGGGGAGAAGGGCGTGCCCGCAGAGTCAGGAGACAGCTAGTTCTGCTGTATCTACAGTCAGGAAGGAGAGAGTCATGAATGCTCGTGCTTGGCTAGCATTCTATCCTTTATGCAATCGGGGACCTCGCCCAGGGAATGATGCCTCTCACATTTAGGTTGAGTCTACCCATCTCAATTAATGTAATATATAAAATCCCTCACAGACATGCCCAAAGATTTGTCTCAAAGGTGATTTTAGATTCTTTCAAGTGGGCAATCAGTGTAAACCATCACAGATGATATTTTAAACTACACAAAAAAGGGGGACATTAAAAAAAACCTTAAACAATAAAAAGACCTCCTGTGCCTGAGTTTCCAAGCTGGTAAAGACTCAACAACATAAAGATGCCATGCTTCTCTAAATTAATCCGGATGTCTTTCTTTTAAATTTGTGTGTACTTTAGAAATAGTCTTGCTACAAAGCTTTGACTAGCCTGGAACTTGTTATGTAGATCAGGCTGTCCTCAAACTTGCAGAAATCCTCCTGCCTCAGCTCTCCAAATGCTAAGGTTATAGGTATGTACTGACATGCCCACTGATCCAGTAGGAAACATGTAAACTGGATCTCAAGTTCACATGGAAAAACAAGCAAGCATATTCTTGGAAAGAAAATTGATAAGAACAAAAAAGAGTAGTGGGGAGGAGCTTTTTATACCAGATACTGAAACGTTAGTAATTAAAACATGGTGGTACAAACTCGACCTAGATTTGTGTTTGGATATTAAATCAATAATATTGCTGATACTAGATCACTCAAACAACTGGATCAAGTTTCATATCAATTATATATGTAAATATAAAATTTGAAATAATAAAATAGTATGTAAAATAAGGACTTACTAACATCAGAATGGAGAAAACTCTTCTAAGAAACTACACAAATAGATAAGTTCTACTACATGATGGTAGATGCATATTGTGATGGTAAGTTCTACTTCATGATGGTGGACCAATATTATATGATGGTTTGAGTGAAAATGCCCCCTTAGGCTCATATATTTGAATGTTTGGTCCCTAGTTAGTAGAACATTTTGGGAAGGATTAGAAGGCACAGCCTTGTTGGAGGTGTGGCCTTGTTGGAGGAGGTATGGCCTTGTTAGAGGAGGTGTGGTCTTGTAGACGGATATTTCTCTGGCCCTGTCTTGCCCAGCAATCTGGACAAATCTCTCCCACTTGAGATCCCACAACCACTTATAGTCACTCAGAGGTTTATGTTATTTACAAACTGTATGGTCTATGGCTTAAGCTTCTTGCTAGCTAGCTCTTTCATCTTAAATTAACCCATCCCTATAAATCTATATGTTGCCACATAGCTATGGCATTACTAGTCTGCTGGCATCTTGTTGCTCCCTGTGTGGTGCCCGGCATCTCTCCCAACTCTGCCCTTCTTCTCTCTGTATCTCTGCTTGGATTTCCCATCTGGCTGTAAGCTTTCTCGCCATAGGCCAAAACAGCTTTATTTATTATCCAATGGGAGTCACACATATTCACAGTATACAGAAAGACATTCCACAGTGGCCTAGTTGAAGGAGGTGTGGCCTTGTTAGAGGAGATGTGTAAGGGGGCGGGGCTTTGAGGTTTCAAAACCCACTCTAGGCCTGGTCTCCCACCTCCTTCTGACTGCAACTTGCAGATTAGATGTGAGCTCTCCATTACTGCTCCAGCACTATGTCTGCTTGCCTGCTGCTGTGCTCCCCACCACGATGGAAATGGGCTAACCTTTTGAAACTGTAAGCAAGCACCCAAATAAATGCTTTTCTTTATAAGTTGCCTTAGTTATGATGTCTCTTCACAGCAATAGAACAGTCATTAAGACACATATACATAGAATAATACTCAAAATTTAAAAAGAAAGGGCAAACACAAATCTGGGGAAGATATTGAAGCCTGTAAAACTGATAAAGAACTATCTTCCTTAATGTGTCTTAGTTAGGCTTTGATTGCTGTGAATAAACACTGTGACCTAGAGCAGCTCGGGGAGGAAAGGGTTTTTTTGCTTCTGTGCTACAGTTCATCCCTGAGGGAAGTCAGGGCAGGAACAGGAGGAGAACCTAGAGGCAGGCGCTGATGCAGAGGCCATGGCAGAGTGCTGCTTACTAGCTTGCTCCTCATGGCTTGCTCAACCTGTTTTCTTATAGAACCCAGTACTATGAGCCCAGAGATGGTACCACCCACAATGGACTGGGCCCCTTCACAGAAACTGTTAGTTAAGAAAATGCCCTATAGGCTTGCCTATAACCCGATCTTATGGAGGTAATTTCTCAGCTGAGGTTCTCTCCTCTCAGATGACTCTAGCTTGTGTCTAGTTGACATAAAAACTAGAGAGTACATCTTTCTTTATTGTGTAATCTTTTTCCTTACTACATTAATTCTGCTATAAGAAAATATGAACTGAAAAAGTGCTTTTAAAAATGTTGCCAAAAATATTAGCTGTAAAATAAAGGATAACCATGCTACAATTCACAGACCCAGAGAGACTAGGTAACAAGGAAAGTTCATGGGGGACACCCAGATCTCCCTGGGAAAGGGAAATAGAAGAGATTTTATGAGTGGACTGAGGGCAGGTGGGGATGGGAACATGAGTGATCAGGTTGAGGGGGGCAGAAGGGGAGGAAAGTGCTGAGGGGGACCAGGGTGCGGGTAGGGGGTTGGCATTTTAGGGTCAGTGTGGAAGCTTGGCTCAGGGGCATCTCCAAGGAGTCTGCGGGGGAGGACCCCAGCTTAGACAACTAGAAATAGTGGATAAATAGCCTGAACTGGCCGTCTCCTGTGACAAGATAGGTGCCTGGCCAAATTGTCCTCAGAGAGGCTTCATCCAGCAACTCATGGAGGCAGATGCGGAGACCCACAGCAGAGTTCAGGAATCTTGTGGAGAAGAAGGAAGAAGGAGTGTGGGAGCTGGAGGGGTCAAGGACACCACGGAAAGGCTCACACAATCAACTAACCTGAGCTCACAGGGGCTTGCAGAGACTGAACCTATAACCAGAGAGCCCGCATGAGACTGACCTAGGCACTCTGCATATATGTTGCAGTTGGGTAGCTTGGTCTCTTGTGAGACTCCTGACAGTGGGAACAGGGGCTGTCTCCGACTCTTTTACTAGTTTTTGAGACCCTAGTTCTCATACTGGGTCACCTTACCCAGACTTAATACATGGGCAGGTGCTTGGTTTTACTGCAACTTTATATGCCATTGACACTCATAGAAGATCTGCCCTTTCCTGGATGGAGACAGAAAAGGAGGAGTTTGGGGGGTAGGAGGGAGGATGGGGGTAGGAGGCTGTGGTCTGGATGTAAAATAAATAGATGAATTTTAAAAAAATCACCAAAAAAAGGAAATACGTCTGATTGAAACATGAAAAGGTTCTGAGGCTCAGTGACTAGCCTGCAATTAAACACATAATAAGGGTTTGAGGATATAGCTCAATGGTATGGTGCTTGTCTAGTGCATATGCGGCACTGAGCTTGATCCCTATCACTGCTGCTGCTGCTGCTGCTGATGTTGATGACGATGATGATGACGATGATGATGGTGATAAGATATGGTACATTGTTTTAAAACCTATCTTAATAGCAAAGATTATCAAGCTAGATTATCAACAACCAAGATTTCTGGGCCAAACCAATGCTTCTGTGCTCCAGGGAGTTAATCCATGCTGGCATAGGCTTGTAATTTCAGCACTTGGGAGGCTAAGGCAATGGGCTGAGGGTTCAAAGTCAGCTTATGATACACAGATGCTGTTTCAAAAAAATGAGAAAGAAGGAAGGGAGGGAGGGAGACAGACAAGGAGGGAGGAGAGAAGAAAAGGATTTGTTAAAAGTTTAGAGTTTTTTGGGAAAAAAAAGTAAACTGCGAAATTAACTGACCTTTTAAAAAGAGTTTGCAATGACACTGCAAAAATATTATAGGCAAAAATCATAAGCGAGTGCTGAAATTAGTGGATAAAAGAGTAGCTGGCTAGTTTCCCCACTTTATATTTCCACTGTCCCATTTGTAAGTAATAGGTAATTTGTGAGGAAGTACTTTGAGACTGTGTAAATACTCTCTCATCAAGTATTTACTGTCTTCAGGCCAGTTCCAGCATTCGCTGATGCTTCTCGCTAACTCCATCATTCCTCCTGTATTTATTAGTTGAGTTTTCTATAAGGAAGAGCTTTCGGCACGTTTGCACATGTTTGTGGTTATAACTGTGGGCACATGGAGTCTTACTTTATACAGTGGAATAAAATGGACCATCAGCAATTCTCCGATGGCCAGGATTTGACGGGTGGACATGCTTGGAGCTGATTCGGGGCCCTTTGGAGTTTTCCTACCTCCTGTTAAGAATCTACTTAGTTTCTGCTACAGTATACTTTGGGCTTTCAATGCCCCAGGCCTAGAACACAAGACCTTCCTCCAAGGAGTCTTAGTTCCTGGACTGTGGATCTCTGCATCTGCTTCCATCGGGTACTGGATGAAGGTTCTATGATGACAATTAGGGTAGTCACCAATCTGACTACAGGAGAAGGTCGGTTCAGGCACCCTCTCCACTATTGCTAGGAGTCTTAGCTAGGGTCATTCTTGTAGATTCCTGAGAGTTTCCCTTACCCCAGGTTTCTACTTGACCCAGAAACGATACCCTCCCTTTCCAGTCATCTCTTCCAGTACTCTCCCCCTCCATCCACCCTCCAACCTCCCACCTCCCCCCAGTCCACCCTCAAGATCTCTTCTATTTCCCCTTCCCAGGGAGATCCATGCATCTGACCTTGGGCCCTGTGGAGGCATTTTCTTAATCGAGGTTCCCTCCTCTCAGATGACTTTAACTTGTGTCAAATTGACATAAAACTTATCCAGCACAGAAGATGTCATTAATATTCCTGTCACGGCTTTTGATGCAAATCTAGACATATGGGGGGGGCGGGGAGGCAGGCGGAGAGAATCTAAACTGAGGATTTGCCTCTATCAGAATAGGCACATTTGTGGGGTATTTTCTTAATTGACCAATTGAAGAAAGAGGCTCCAGCACACTGTGGGTGGTATCATCCCTGGGCAGGTGGGCCTGGGCTGCACAAGAAAGGAAGCCCAATGTGAGCCTGGGAGAAAGCCAGTCCAGTGAGGAGTGAGTGGTTCTCCCCGGACTGTTTCAGTTCCTGCTTCCGGGTTCCTGCCTTGGCTTCCCTTGCTGATAGATTGTGACCTGGGAGTTGTAAGATGAAATAATATGCCCCCCACCCCCCGCCTTGTTTTTGGTTGGTTTTTATCATGGCAACAGAAACCAAACTTGAACAAACCCTGGGCTAGTGTTTCCGTGGGTGTGCACTCTTATTCCTCTTGGGTACAAGGGCTCTGGGTCTTTGGGCAGGTGTGTATTCAAGTTTTTGTTGTTGTTTTTCACGCTAGCATTTACAGATCGTTACATAATTTCCTATTCCCACCACCCGTGGACAGGAGCTCAAGCTGCTTCATGTCTTACAAATATCTGTTCTTTTCGGTCTTTTTTTTAGCCATTCTAGTAGTTTTAATTTCTATCTCTTTGATAACTAATGGCTTTTTAAGGCACAAGCATTCCCCAGTCTTGGTTTTGGCTCATTTTCTGCTCTGTTTCTCTAAAGTGGGAATAGTGTGGTTCCTGAGGTTTTTTGGAATTAAACTCAAAGGAATAGATCACAAAGTTCAAGGATGCTCTATACATTCCTAATTCAGATTACCATAAGCCTTTGTTAATAAGACAAAAAACTGTAATTAATCACATGCATATAATTTACTTGCAGTTGTTCTGTTTTGTAAAGCTGATTTCAATTATAGATATTTATAAAGAAAATGAGTATCTGGAATTGTTTACAAGCTAACACTTCCAGAGTTTTTATGAAAATTATATGAGTTAAAAGATGAATTTTCATAAATTTTCCTTAGCAGTCTTTTTTATTTTTAGAAAGTAATACAAACTGTTCAAGGCTAGCATCAACATATTGCCAGACTTGTGAGTGTGCTTGGTGCTCCACACTGCTTTTGTGTTGTGTGTCCGTTCAATACACCTGCTACATCCCTGAGTGGTGTTATCTGCATTTTACAGGTGGCACCAGAGCACCCTCAAAGACGTTACGTGACATGTCCAAGGTGTTGAAGTTGGTACTAGATCATGAATTAAGACAAATAGGTTTGTGTCATGGTCGACGCTGATTTTAACAGGAGTCATCTGGACTCTTCAGGAGCTTGGTGTGTTATCTGGCCCTTTGAAAACAGCCAATCTGATTGCTTCATTTAACTAGCACCATGCTCTAGCCCAGGGGTCATGGTCCAGCCAAGGATAGGGAAGGTCTTCATTTGGTTAGGGCGATGGACTAGAGACAGATGTTTCTTTTGGTTTTCTGTAGAGAAGGAGGTTTCTTCCGTGGAGAATCAGCTGGGGACAGTAATGGGAATGGAGCCTCTCTAGCCTCTCTGAGGAAACACTTCCATGCCTCAGGAGTCTCTGTTAGGATGCAGGCTCAGCCCATCCTTCCCTCCCGGGCGTAGCATTAACAGTGTCTTGACTTTCTCCTTTGTTGACTGATAGGTAAGTTCAACTCATTTTAAGGTGGCTTCATCCACATTTCTAAGCCCTTCCTCTGAATCCACATGGTGGAGGCAGCATGCTTACCCAGCTTTCTCACGCCTTGTTCCTGGTTTAAAATGGCATAACCATGAGGAAAAACCCCCAACTGTAGTCTACACATTCTTTCCTCAAAGAAAAGACCCACTTTAATGCTGTCCATCTAGTAAATATACTGGCCCATTATAGATCTTCTGAACTATGGAATGACTTTGGAATTATAGCAAAAGCATGCAAAATAATTTGTAAAGAAAACATCTACATAGTGCTGCAAAAACAAACAAAAAACTATAGCCATCTGCTACCAAGCACCATGTCTGGGTCCCTAGCCCTACCACAGCTGGATTCTATGTTGATGCTCTTGGCCATGGTACCACTAGAGACCACACAGATGCCCAGGGTCTGGGCTGCAACCTATGGGCTTGTTGGTGTCTGAGGGCTGTGCCACCACTGGGATCATGCCCTGATCTTGGTGGCCTCTACTGCTGCACAGGGCCATGATGTCATCTGGGACCAGGCTGCTGCCATGGGCCATGTCTGGGTCTGTGGTCCAGCAGCAGCCAGGGTCTGGGTAGATGTCCATGGCTCCTGTTGCCACCAGGAACTGTGCAGATGACTAGGGTCTGGACAACTACCTGAGACCATGTTGGTGTCCGAGGGCCTTGCTGCTACCAGGCCATCCTGATCTGAGTGGCCTGTACTACCACTGGGGCCATGGTGACATCTGGGCTCGAGCTGCTGCCAAAGGCCATGTTTGGGTCAGTGTTCTGTTGCACCTGGGGTTTGTGATGATGTCCATGGCCCATGTTTCCACAGGGGGTCATAGGAACCACGCATGTTGAAATCCGAGGGTTGTGCTTAGTCAGCCCTCTTCCTCACTGACCCTAGGATAGCTGGCCCTGCCCCTTGCTGGACACTGCAGCAGAGCTGGTCCTACCCCCCCATGGGATGGGCATGGGAGAGCTGGCCTTAATGGCATGAGCTAGGAGAGCTGGCTCTGACCCTTGCCTGAGGGAGGCGGTCCCAGTGGCCTGGACCAACCAGCTCAGCTACCACCCAGACCCATATCCTGGGCCTTGAGGTGACCCACCCTAACATATACCCCATCTATGACCTGCTGGAGTGTGTGAAGGGACTGGTCCTGCAGAACAATAACCACAGGACCTTCATGACTCAGGGCAACAGCTGGACATCCGAGAGGAGTTTTGGTGAGGGTCCAGTGAGGATGGTGTGCTAGAGGCCTTGAGCCAGACCAATGACTCATTGCAATGAACATTTTATGGGTGGAGCTGATTGGACAAAGGGGTACATCGAGTGACACACCATGGCCCACAAATCCACTAGGATGAATGAAGAGGTGTTGAAAAGATGGAGGAGCGAGGGGTTTTTGTTTGTTTGTTTCATTTTATTTTTAATTTTTTTTGGGGGGGTCCTTTAGGAGGCATGCTGCAGGGGTGAGAGGTGGATCTGGAGGGACTATAAGGTGAGTGGGATTGGGGTGTATGATGTGAAATTCCAAAAAATCAATGAAGAATTATATTTAAAAAATTGTAGCTATGGAAGGAGGGGCTTGGACCTGCCTCAACTCAATGTACCAGGCTCTGCTGATTCCCCATGGGAGACCTTGCCTTGGAGGAGGTGGGAATGGGGGGTGGGTTGGGGGGGAAGGCTGGGGGGCAGGAGGAGGGAGGACAGGGGAATTTGTGGTTGGTATGTAAAATGAATAGAAAATCTCTTAATTTTAAATAAAAAAATTTTATTTAAAAAAAGAAAAAAGAAAAAATTGTAGCTATAAGCTCAACTTTAAAAAATAGATTAATAAAACCAGAACCTTCCCTCATGCTCTCCCCCTCCAAATATCAACTTTCCCGCTTTCTTGTCGCCTGTGACACTTTTCCCAACTTCTCAACACCTCTTACCCCGACTTCTGTGGTCTCCTGTCTAGTTTCATGGTCTCGTCCCATTCTTACAAACACTTATGCACAGACAGACATTAAAAGTTAAGATCTGCATATGAGAAGGGCCACAAGATTTTTTTTTTTTTTTCTGAAACTGGGTCACCTCATTTAGCAGAATACTTTGTAGTTCCGTCATTTTGTCTATCCATAGAAGAGTGGATGATAAAAATGTGGCAAGTAGACACAATGGGACTTTACTAAACTGTTAGTAAAAGGGAAGTCTGTAGTGTTCTCCTAGGTGAACCGTTCTCTTCGTAGAGACACCAACAGGGAAGCAGCCAGATGCTCATCCCAAACTTACAGCAGACTCTGCGGTTTATACTTTATCAGGACACATCTTGGATAGTTGACCAGCACAATTTGTTAGCCTTTTCAGGAAGCTGCTCAGGCCTGAAAAAATGCCGCTCTTTTATTTCTCTTTTGCATCTGCATTGGCTCCAATGTCCCTGTTATAATCTATTGTTTTTTTATTTACCGGGTCACTTTGTCCCTTACCACACCCCCGCCATACACACACATTGTGCCAGAATCTACTTTGATCTCCATGGCTTACTTAGCTCTCACTTTACCCTCTTCATTAGTTGGACTGTTTCCAGAATAGACTGCTTGCTTTCTCTGGGAGAAGGGCACTCTCATATGCTCACTGGACCATTTGTAGAATTATCTGTTAGTTTGTTATCTTAGTTACTTCTGTATTGCTGTGCCAAAACACCATAACCAAGGCAACTTTTAAAAGGAAGAGTTTATTTGGCTCTTACAGCTTCAGAGGATGTTAGAGGCCATGACTACCATGCATCTTGATCCTCATTATGAGGCAGAAAGGGTTAACCGGGGTTGTCTTGGGCTTTTGAAATCCCAAAGCCTTCCCCTAGTGACACACCTCCTCCAACGAAGCCACACCTCCCAATCCTTCCCAAACAGTTCCATTACCTGGGGACCAAGTATTCAAACATTCTTCCTTCAAACAGGAGCCGTTCTCATTCAAATCACTACACTTATACAAACCTAAAAGAAAGAAAACAATTTTCACCTAGTTATAATATGAATATTTCTTTAGTAGCCTCTAAAGTGATGGTTTAACTTCTGGGCACAGCACTAACTATAGTTGGTTTTATAGTTAACAACTACTCCTTTGTTCCTTTTAAATCACTGACCAACTATTTATCATTTTCTTGTGTCATCCTTTAAGCCAACTTTTTTTACTCTGCCTTCCCTCATTAATGAATTATGTAAATCTTTTGACACATGCTCCTTATATATTTGTATAAAATTATATTTTTAGAATTTTGAAGATTATGCTTTGACACCCCCAAATGTAACTGAAATTGAATTTCTCACCACTCTGGAGAGCTGTCAAAGCTCAATTTAGTTGAGTGAGATAAAATGAAGTAATATGAAATCCTTGCTCCCGAGTCTGATGGTTTAAGAACCAGCATTAGGTATAGAAAATTAGAAGAAACCTCAAATATTTCCTGAGATCAATACTTATAGATTAAGAATATGAAATGCATTGATTGGAATAATGTTCCACTGTGCGATGTGTATTATATATTCATGTATTTAAGTAGCCATTTTCTCACCTAGAACACGTTTGTTGAGTATCCTCTATCTGCTAGATACTCTTGTAGAATCTAAAATATAGAATATAGAATATGATAGAATATAGAAGTGAATTAGACTTCCAGAAGTTTTCAGGGTGTTGTAGGTGGACACACATAGGGCCATTGATATACTAGTGATAGGTGATACACAGTGTGATATAAGAGCAGCAGAGGGTATGGGTGAGTGTAGCACTATGGGAGCATTCAGAAGTAGCCGCTGACCCATCCTGAGCAATTGTTAAAACTGAATCCTCATGTATGAATAGGACTTCATCAGATCTGAAATGAGAAAAGACCAATCTGAGCAGAAACTTATGAAAAAAAGCAAGGGAGGAAGACGGAGACTCGTGTGCAGAGGCTGTGGTGTGAGGCAAGGAGTGACGTGCTCTGTGAACAGGTTTTTATCTCTGCGGTGGTTAATTTTATGTCTTGGCTTGATTTGGGCCATGGGATGACCACATAACTATTTAATCACTACTGGGGGGTTCTGGGTGAGACTCTTTCCGGATGAGATGACCATGAGAATTCTTGAACTGAGTAAAGATGAACTTCCCCGATGTCAGTGGCTATCATTCAACCTGGGGTACAGAGCAGGGGTGTATAGAAGTTGATTCTATCCCTGGCTGACAGTTGAGACATTGGTCTTGTCCTGCCCTGTGACTGGTACGTACTCCATCAAAGCTCCTTCTTCACAGGGCTCTAGCTCATACTGAAATGGAACCACTGGCTTTCCGAGTCTCCAGCTCTCCCGTAGCGGTAACGGCAGATAAAAGGACTTCCCGCCGGGTGGTGGCCATGCCTTTGAGCCCAGCACTCGGGAGGCAGAGCCAGGCGGATCTGTATGAGTTCGAGGCCCGCCTGGGCTACAGAGTGAGTTCCAGGACAGGCTCCAAAAAGCTACACAGAGAAACCCTGTCTCAAAAAAAAAAAAAAAAAAAAAAAAAAAAAAAAGACTTCTCAGTCTCCAGAATCACGTGAGCCAGGCCCTTAAAATTTTAAAACATCTGTCTGCCAATTACCTTTCTACCTGACACTCCTCTGATGACCTAAGGGCCCTCTGAGCTCTCGATGCCTTTCTTTGCCTTGATGTGATTGGTCCCTTAATGTGAAGCGCCAGCAGGGTATCTATCAGCCGTCACTGTTTTGAGAACCCTGGTTACAATACTGTTAGCAGCCCCTGGAAGCAGCTGTTGTCACCAGGTCCTCACCACGGTATGAAAAAGCTGCCGCTGCGTCCCCACAGTGGTTACAGTGCTGCCGTTTATAGAGCTGATGGTATGCCGGGAGCTCTCGATTTATATTCTGTTGTTTATTCTCAGGGTACTCCTGGGAGGCAGGAGCTGCCATTTAGAACTGGAGAGATCTAGTTTACAGAAGTTAAATGAATCACTGAGTATCACAGAGTGGCTAAGAGTTGGGGTGTATGGTCTGAATATAGGGCTCAATATTCTCCTATGAGTGTTATTAGCATCCTGCATTTTTCTGAGCATATTATATCCAGACACATTGTGTATAGAGGTCGGGGGTCCAGCACAGATCATTCTAGGGAAAAGTAGCATTAAGAAGTCCCGACTTGCCTTTCCACTACTCTGGACGGGTCCATACAGCTTTGTTCTTGATTCCCGTCGTAACTTAAAGGGAAACTTACACAATGTCTGGAGCTCTTGATGTCCTGCAGATGAAGGAGGAGGGTGTCCTCAAATTCCTTGCTGCAGGAACCCGCTTAGGTGGCCCCAACCTTGACTTTCAGATGAGCAGTACATCTACATAAGGAAAAGTGATGGTAGCTACATCATAAATCTGAAGAGGACCTGGGAGAAGCTGTTGCTTGCAGCCTGTGCTATTGTTGCCATTGAGAACCCTGCTGACGTCAGCGTCATCTCCTGCAGGAACACCGGGCAGCGAGCTGTGCTGAAGTTTGCTGCCGCCAAGGGAGCCATTCCAATTGCTGGCCGCTTCACCCCTGGGACCTTCACTAACCAGATCCAAGCAGCCTTCAGGGAGCCGCGGCTTCTAGTGGTGACTGATCCCAGAGCTGACCACCAGCCCCTCACAGAGGTGTCCTATGTCAACCTGCCCACCATTGTGCTGTGTAACACAGACTCTCCTCTGCTCTACATGGACATTGCCATCCCATGCAACAATAAGGGAGCTCACTCAGTGGGTCTGATGTGGTGGATGCTGGCCCAGGAAGTACTCTGCATGTGTGGCACTATCTCCCGTGAGCATCCGTGGGAAGTTCTGCCTGATCTTTACTTCTACAGAGACCCAGAGGAGATTGAGAAGGAGGAACAGGCCGCTGCTGAGAAGGCTGTGACCAAGGAGGAATTCCAGGGCGAATGGACTGCACCAGCTCCTGAGTTCACTGCTGCTCAGCCAGAGGTGGCAGACTGGTCCGAGGGTGTACAGGTGCCCTCTGTACCCATCCAGCAGTTCCCTACTGAAGACTGGAGTTCCCAGCCAGCCACTGAGGACTGGTCAGCAGCTCCACACTCAATGGAGCCACCACTGAGTGGTCCTGAGCTCCTCTGCAGACACCTGAGCAAAGGGAAAATAGGTGGAAGGAAAATAAAGTTCCTACAAGCTGTCAAAAAAAAAAAAAAAAAAAGTCCTGACTTAAGCACCTTGTGCTTCTGTCTTGTGTGTGTGTGTGTGTGTGTGTGTGTGTGTGTGTGTGTGTGTGTGT
>CABHPR010146777.1:32960-62725 GCA_902168415.1 Peromyscus melanophrys
GTGTGTGTGTGTGTGTGTGTGTGTGTGTGTGTGTGTGTGTGTGTGTTTGGGGGTGTGTGTGTTCATCCATCAATGTTCTGTCGGTGAGATTTATCCACATTGTTGAGTGTAGTTGATTTGTTTGTTCCCAGTGATGTAATAAAGACACAATTAATTTATCTTTTATACAATGGGCAGACATTTGGAAGGTTCTACTTTGTGGTTACAGTATAAGCCTTTTGGCCCATGGGGTCCCATATTTTTGTAGAATTTTTTTTAAGTCATTGAGTTATGTAGAAAGACATTTTCTTGACTCAGGCTTAACAGATGGGTCTGCCTCATTTCTCCTTCACCACTATCAGCAACTTTTCTTTCGTACTTTTCCTTTGTTAGGGTCAAAGATGCCATACCATTTGCAGGCCCCTAACATGTGCTGAGCAAGGTCCAAAGCTGACCTGTTATGGCTCTAATGTCTACAAGACCAGCTCTTTATATCCACATCTGTAGAGAGCAGTATCAGCTTCCCAGGGCAGGCTCACAGTCCCTGGGAGGACCTCGGGAACTCAACAGTTGACCCTGTAACTCGTTTCCCCTCAGACTCCGTTTTCCCACTGTGGAGATGATGCTTTCTGTATTCCTCTTCTCTGAATCCCGATTGAAAAGCATTTCTATTCAGCCTCCCTCCTGCTTTGTTCTGCTCCTAAGATGGATGAAAGTGGCTTCTCTCCTCAACTCACAGCCTCTTCCTTTTTCCCCTCTGCCCACACAGGGGCTGGATTGGGTCCAGGTCTTTACTTTCATTGTTTGTCCGGTGCTGTGGATTCAGTCTGTCTTTCTCTGAGATGTTTTGATCATTGGTGGTTTCTGTTTCCTCCCCTTCCCCTCAGGCCCCCTTAGTCATTTCCTTACCTGAAATCTCTTTTTCCAGATTGGCAGCCCTCCTGCTCCCAGAATGCCTGGCGATGACTTTCCACCAGGAAGGGTAAAGCACAGATCTCTAGTTAAAGCAGGTCAGGTCAAAGGTTTATTCACTGACTTGGTAAAGTATGAGGCATAAACAGTTGTGAGAGCCAACCAGAAAGAAGAATGTGAGTCAGACAACCAAAGGTATGAAAACAGCAGGAAGCACAGGCTTCAGAGTTGGGGCTGAGCTTCCTTGTAATGAAAGAAATGATAGATTATAGTGTTGCTATTATCAGAACAATAGACTAAACCTTGAAAATAATATTTATAATAGGTTTGAGAGACTGTCTTATTATTATTTCTCCTGAACACCCAGCATAGTGTGGTCTATAAATATTTTTAAAGCTAAATTAACAAGTTCCTATTATCCCTGGATCATATGTATTGAATATTCACTAGATAGCGGGTAGTTTCCAGTGTGTCACACCTCCAGCAGGTGGACACCATGCTTCCCCTGTGTTCAAATGTAGAGAGCAAAGCTCAGGGGGTAACTTTCCAGAAGTTATAGCTCTCAGTAAACAGTTTCTGATTTAAACTCCCATGAACTAGTAGAGCCAACCTCTAAGGAATCTGAAATGACAAAATAAATGGGTATTCAGGGGCATTTCCATTTACCAGACAATAATACCAACATGTGGGGAGCGACTGCCAGAAGCTTGGGCGGCTGCACTCCCCTCTGCTGGAAGCTGCCAGACTTCCAAACTAACAAACTTTTGCCACATCTGCCCCTGCTGCCTGATTGGAGCATTGCTGCTCTCTCTCCCAGCTTGACAGCACATCCTCCTAAGTAAGGCAGTGGTGCTGGGAGAGCCTCCTGGTTTTTTAGGGAGTGGTGTATTGCCTAAATTCCAAATTGGAACCTATGCTTGGACAAGTAATAAAAAGGCTCTGTGAGACTGGCTGCTGTCCTGGCGATTTTACACTCAGTGCGGGATAAAGGCAGAAGATAGAGGAGCTAAAGGTTCGGAAGACATGGGTTCCAACAGAGTCACATCTTCAAGAGAGAGATCCAGTTTAAACACTGGGAGTTTTTACTAACAGAATCTGGAGATTTCCCGTGTGTGATGGGTTATGTGCGGGTAGAAGAGGGGATCTCCGGTCAGTAGGCAACAAACAATGGAAATAGGGAGGTAAAAGGGATGCATCATAAAATGGAGATGATAATAACTTCCTAAATTCAGTTGAGCATCTAACTGAAAGTATCACATATTCCAATTCATTACCAAGTTCAGTTTAGCCAGAGGTCAGCCCCGGAACTGATACAAGAGACGAAAGAGAGTGCAACCAACATTATTTCAGGACGTCCGTGCCAAATACTACTTGGTGAAAAGTGATTCTTAGAAATACAGAATGGCAGTTTCCAACAGTCATTTCCCAATATGAGAAAGACATTCGGAACTTGATTATTTCCCACTTGGAAAGAGAAACGTACCATCTCAGTGAAAGCCTGGTATAAGGGAGGCGATCAACACACTCGAGAGGAGAGAAGGCGTATCTGCGCTCCCAACTTGACAGTGGTAAAACTTGCACACACGGGTTTTACTGGTGACACACACAATCTAGAAACTGACAACAGCAGAATCTGTGGCACATTCAAGAGTAGCAAGTGCTTCACAATATACAAGATTTTTGAAGAGATGCTAGGATTTTCAAATATGTGTCCATCAGCACATCCCACTGCACCGTGCAACCCTGTGGGAACACGTGGTGCTCGTCTAAAGAGGCTAAGTTCAACCATTAACCAGGGGTTTGATTCTGAGAGAACCTGCCTCCATCGACCCAGCACTTCTCTTTCTGTCCTGCCCAGGTTCCTACTCCAAACTCCTGGGTTTCTTCCCCCCCCAACATCACTTTGTGTCCACATTATCTAGATATAACTCTTTCAACTTCCCGCTTCACTATAAAAAGATAGGCTCGGATGCATATTTACATATGAAATAAAAGTAGATATTCCAGGAGAATTAGGTGAGTGAAAAATACTGGTAAGAGGTCTCTTCAGCCACACAGCTCCAGAGACAGCAATAATGATCAATAGACTATTATAATTATTATAATTACAACAATATATTATTCTATTATAATTAGAATATTCTGATATAATTAGCAATAGAATCATCAAGTGAACTAGCTTGATTCACTGACCCTCACCTTGATCATGAGAGTCAAAATTACGTGGATGATTATCTAGACCTGTAAACAGACAGATTTGGGTGGATAGTTACACACTATCTCTCTTTAAACCATATAACTTCAAGCTGAAATATGTCCTTCCTAACAATGTTCATCCTTGAATGTTTTAGGACATCTATGAACAAGTGTGTCTCTGTCGAGTTGATCTTGGCAGTGAATAAGGAAAGTCAGATTAGGAAGGGAGAAAGATAGAGGTGGGTAACAAAAGACAGTTCATGCTTTAAGGCTCCTACATATATTTTACATCCATCTGTGGCCTTGTTACTAAGCGGTAAGGCAAAAGAATGTTCATGCAGGGCATGATGGCTGTCAGCTGGATGGAAACATGCCACGTTTGTAAGTGAGCTTTAATTTTCAGTTTTTAAGTTACCGAACACTGACTATTACATATATTTATAGTGACTTTAGAACACAAAGTGATATAGAGAAAATTAATCGTTTATTTGACTCCTTCTAGAGAGCTAATTCCATGGTGTACATTTGGTCTATGGCTATAGTGATTCAGTGGGCCAGTTATTTGCTAAATATCTAAGGTAACTATTAAATTTGAGTAGGATGAAAAAAAAAAGATTTGCAACAAAGGTTGTAAACAAAGGTTTGACCTTTGTTCTTGGAAAGAATGGGGTCATGGGGGAAATGGTAAGAATGTACGTCAAATGAAGAGATAGCTTTAGAAGTCAGGGCCCACTGGGATGCTGCATTAGATGTCAACACAGAGGGCTCTCCTTTCCCCAAACTGAACTAAAGGAACTAAGCAACAATGCAAACATTAAAAAACAAAGACTTATTTATTTGAAGTGCACCATGTGATTTTCCCCCTACATTACATACAGAGTCCTAACTCTATTTTACTTAAGCTAGTATTAATTAGGTCTGTTTGACCTGAATCTATGCCTACTACGGTCAAACTCCGTGTCTGGGAGCATGAATTGAGAGTATGAAAGGATACTCTCATGTTTCACTTTTGCCCCAAACAGCTTACATGTGGGTCCATCAGAAGTAACTGGGCTTAACTTGTGGGAAGAGTCTAGATTGTTGCTTCCTACCCACTCTTAACACACATGCACATATACACAAAAACTCCTTTATTCCTTTATCCACAGTAGCAAGTTTGCCTGGCCTTTCCAGCAACTCGAGTCCTTCTGCCAGAGGCGTTAGCCGCGCTGACGAGAGCAGCATTGGGGACTCTGGCAGGAGACCAGACAGGTTTAAGGGACAGCCTGTCTTTCCCAAAGTAGAGTTTGTAGGCTCTGTCCTTTAAGACGTCAGTCTCTCTCCTTTCCTTTGCATACTGGCTCTCTGGATGGACGCCCATCTTGCTGACAAACCACAAGAACTATGATCATAAGACGCTTCAAGCCATCACAGGTTCATTGTGAGGTTGACACCACTCGCCCTCTAAAATGGATGGCTTCCATGTCACTACCGACACAGCAATGCTCCAGAGTAGATACTGACCACACGTCTTTACTACTTGAGGTACTTGTCTGAATTCCTCGGGATGAAAATTATTTCCACGAGGTGCTGCTGGCTGTCCTCATCTGGGTGCAAGGACAAATCATTTTTTTTCGGTAGGTTTTCAATACATCTTTTTTGCAATGTCTTCACATGGAATCGCTTCAAAACTGTAACCAGGACGACTTTCATCATCACCATGGCGATGTACTTCCCAGCACAGCTGCGGGGCCCAAAGCCAAATGGTTGAAAATACCTGTAGGGAACCTATGAAAACGAGCAGATGGTTAGGCAGGGTCACGCAACCATCTATGGAAACACTTGTCAGTCAGAATGCCTCAGCTTGACTCTCAGCCACCCTGCTTCCTCCCCGAGACAAACAGTGGTGGCTGAAGAAGCACCCTTCTCATCCACTGTGCCTCTCTTGTGACTCAGACAATCCCAGCCTCAGATCGTCCCTGGTTTTGCTGTACATGTCAGTAAGCTGGGTTAAGTCAGGGCAAGTCACCATATGGGCAATATTAGTTATCCAGAAACTCTGCTTTCCTAGGCTTTGCAAGTTACTGAGACAAAGTTTGTTTTTGTGTGACCCGTATAGTGGATAACATGAAGATAAAAGATACGGATTTCCAGACTATTAGTGTCAAGCTTCTTGTGTATGTGAGGGCGGAGGGATGTCTGTGGCCTGGGCTGGCCCCAGAATTCTAGTCCTCTTGCCTCTACCTCAGAGTGTAGGATTCCAGGAATGCGCCACTACACCAGGCCTTCCAACCACTTTTAGTTACTGTGAAAATTAATGTGGATCATGTCTGTCTGTCTTGTCCGATCTAGATTTACATGATGTCTACATACTAGAACTACAAAATAAATAAAACTTATTGACCAGTTGACAAGGCAGTGTCTGGGTTTCCTGTCTAGACACATTAATTAGAGTGCCGGATCAACACTGGGTCCCTATGCTACATGCAAGTAGGAAAGGGGGAGACAGGGAGCTATTTGGAAGATTCTGTCCTGATAACATTGTTTTGACGTAATGAAGCAAAAATCTCTCCTATATTCCAGCTAGATAAAGAAAAAGGCTGATGCTTTTAATCACTGAGTTTTATTTGGAGTAAGATCCACTGCTTGAGGCCATTTGATAGAATAAAGGCAGTGATAAAACTAAATTTCATTTGATTTCTATCTAAAGCAGAAATGGATTTCCTTTGCTTAGTTGGTGGAACAGTTGAAGCTAGATGATGCTAGAGTGATGCATTTATTGTTTTTTTAATTTTTACTTTATTATAGAAGAAGTGATAAATTCTGGGCCAGAGAGATGGCTTAGTGGTTAAGAGCACTGGCTGATTTTCCAGAGGTCCCACGGTCAGTTTGCAGTACCCACGTGGTGGTTCACAACCATCCATAACTCCAGTTCCAAGAGATGCAATGCCCTCTTCTGAACTCTGTGTGTACCAGGTACATACATGGTATACTTACATGCATGTAGGCAAAACACTCATATACATAAGAGATTTTTTAAAAATTAAATGATAAATTTGAGTGGAAGAGATCAGTTGCCTTAAATAAATCTTTGCCCAATTAAAGATTTTTCATATTTTGTTTTCCTGGGTGGCAAATTTACAAAGATTTTACACACAGAGAGATTTTTACACACACCAATAGCTTTGGTTTGGGATGAATGTGTTAGCCATGTTCTAAGCTATAGGACACAGGTGCTCCCATGAAGCCATTGAAGGATGAGTGAAGAGAGCTAAGGACGTCCTGCCTAAGCACAGAACTGGAGCAGGTCTGACCACACCACCAGAAACAGCATGCTCAGGTCTAAGGAGGAGCTCTTACATTTTTCTCAAAGTTTTCTAAGGTAAATTCATTGGGCTTGGGGAAATACTCGAGTCTGTGCATTCTTCCGATATTCAGAATGATGTTCGTTCCCTTTTTGACTGGGTAGCCATCAATCACATCATCATCCAGGGCTCGACGCATGACCAAGTCCACTACAGGCTGGTACCGCAAGCTTTCATTAATGAAGTTTTCTACCACTTTTAAATTTTGGATATCCTCAATCCTTATGTCTCTGTCACCTGTGGAACACACAAGAAGGACAAAGACAGCAATGCTAGTTTTACATGTGACAAGTGCTATAGCTCCTCCTTTTTTCCATAGAAGTTGTTTTGGTTAAAAAAAAATGCTTCTAATTCTAGTGCATACCACCCACTGGAAACAGTTGTGTTATATTTGGTCTGCAAAGGTCTTTATAAAGGTTCAGACGTGAAATCATTTCTGGAAATTTTCATAACTACAACAAAAAAGATTTCCTAAAAATATCGGAAAATTTGCTCATGCTGGACCCACATTCCCACCTGCAGACAATGGGCAGAAGATGTGGCGGGGGCAGCCACCCCTTCAGAGGGACATGCACTCTGTAATTCCATGTCGGCCACACCTACTCCACATCTCATATTCCTCTTATCTGTGCGCCTCAAGTCTTTTTCCATAGTTTTCCATCTATTCCACATTGTAGGGAACATTTACTTTGTCTCTTATTAATATGTGAGCCAACTAGCACAATAACCATGCCAAACAAGGGTGCACAGGATGCTGCAGAGTCAGGGAGATCAACTGAGTCCATCCTATAATATTCGCTCCTTAGTCATCTGTACAGCTACCTTCCCACACATGTCAGTGGCAGGCCCGCCACGTCTGACCATGAACAAATTGTTCCTAGAAAATGGCAAGATGCTTACTACTCCCATCATGAAAAGTCAGGACCCCACCTAGCCCTGGATGCGGCTCCCACTGCCTCAGCCTGACGGACTGGTCAAAGAGGCTTAGATTTGTCCCAGATATGGCAAGATTTCCAAGTACCCTCAAATGAGCCACCACTTCTACAGAATCAAAGCATCCCGGGGTCCCCAGGCGTCCGGGTCTCCTGTAAAACCAAGCCACGTAGGAAGGTCTAGTTCAGTCAGAAAAGTCTAGGAAGAGAGCCTGCGTTTTAAGCAGTGTGCTCTGTAACCAAGGACCAAAGGGTGGCGAGGCAGAGGGAAGACAGAGGTATTTGCTGGAGTGTAATGTCCGTGTGTGGACCACAAGAGGGAGCATGTTGCAACACGCTCTGCCGCTTTCCCGTCTTTGCAGAGTCTGATGGAGAGTCAGGGAGACACTAGGAAGCACACAGTGGCTCACTCTCAAGGAACTTGTATTGGAGGTCTGATAAAAGTGCACTCTCAAAATCAGTTTCCCCTCCTCCATCCCCCTACAGTGCCCTCTCTCTTCACTCCATTACAAGAGAAAGAGAGTTCTCTTTCTCCCACCAGCCTACCAGCCTCCCCAGTGAATGCTGTGACCTCTGCACAGACCCTGAAAGCCTCACAGCGAAACATCGAGAAAGCATTCAGGGATCTGGGGCAATGTTCCCCTGTCTCTTTGTTCTCCTCCCCCTTTACCAATGCCCCTACAGAACCCTTCTCTAGTACATTTGAACTAAGGCAGCCTTTCCTTAGTGTCAACTATTTCTAGCAGCCGTAAAATTGCTTGTTAAAGGTGGTGCTGTTACACATCCAATAACTTCTTGCACCAGCACTGCATAAAGCCGGGAAAGTCCATCTCATGCTGTGTCTTCTCCCATTGCTAAGTAAGGTGTTCCTAAAAAGATCAGCCAGGTGAAGGCAATTCCTGATAAGCTTTTGGTTTCTCCCAGAAAAGAGTTCTGATTTTGTGTTTCCAAAGCAGTGTGGGGACAGGATGACGCTGGGGCAGAGCCATGAAAATGGGGGTGGGAGAACTGAATGGGGCCCTGGGGACTTCTCTGCAGAGGAAAGAGTGGGGAGGAAGGGGCCGCCATCACTGGATTGCAACGGAGAAGGAAGCCCATGGCTTCGCCTCTGCAGCCCTCCCCTCCTTCTCCTGGCTCCCAGTGAAATCCACAAACACTTGTGTAAGCAACAGATAGCCAAAAGGATTTCTGTAACCCACAAGGCAGGCAGAGCATACACTCAAGTTCCCCATCTACGGATTCAACCAAGAGCATTAAACATATTTTGTGTGTGTTTGTACTGAACATGCACAGCCTTTATTTTGTAGTTCCTCTCCAGATTGTACAGTATCATAATTCTTTATACAGCATTACATTGCATTAGGTATTATAAACAATGGAGAGATGACCTAGTCTGTGGGAGGTTGTAAGCAGGTTATGTGCAAGTACTCTAGTATGTTCTAAGACGGACAAATGTGACCATATACATCTGTGTGCACATGGAGTGAGGTCTCAGGCTGGGTGGATGACTCAACAGGTGAATGTATGTCCCCAAGACTGAAAACATGGGTTTGATAACCAGAACTCAGATGGGTGAAGGAGAGAGCTGACTCTCACAAGTTGTCCTCTGTGGCATGTGTATGCACACATGCTCTCCTCTCCTCTCTCTCTCTGTCTCTCTCTGTCTCTCTCTCTGTCTCTCTCTCTGTCTCTCTCTGTCTCTCTCTCTGTCTCTCTCTGTCTCTCTCTCTGTCTCTCTCTCTCTCTCTCTCTCTCTCTCTCTCTCTCTCTCTCTCTCTCTCACACACACACACACACACACACACACACACACATGCAAAAGTCCTTGAAGAATACACAGAAAACAAGTAGTAGTGGATGAGAACGAGGCTCTAAGACAATGAGAAGAATTAGGACATTCACTTTTTGCTTTGCACATTGCTCTGGTGTTTGAAGTTTTCAATAAGCCCACATTATTTTTGTGATTTACACAACATACGAATAGGAGGGACAGTCATTTTAACCTACTCGGCATAGCCAAGATGTGGCAGGACTACTTACTTTATTTTTCCTTAAGGTTTTATGTTTACCATCAGATTCTTAAGCCATGAGAAGCCACTGACATTCACATTCCGAAGGGGGGTTTTTTAAGCACTATAATTTACAGCTTACCAACAACAGTGTGGATTTCCTTCAGTATTGCCTTTTCAACCTCAGGGTACTCTGCCACGAGGAGTAACATGAAGTACAGGGTGACAGACATGGTGTCGGGGGCCGCGATCAGCATTTCCAGTATACACTGGTTCACGTTCTCTTTCGTCAGGTCTCCGCGTCTCTGAAGAATTGAACAGAGGAAAAAAGGTTGGAAGACGGAATCCAAGTTTCAGAAAATGAGGGGAGGTGACCCTCCGTATCAACAGTCTCAACAAAATAAAGTTACAGGTCTCTGTAATTAGTACCAACATTTTTACATATTAACCCTCTGCTTAAAAGATGAGCAAATAGTAATTACCTGTGTCCCATCGACCCTCCAAATATGCAAGTTTCACATCTATGGATTTAACTAACTGAGCATCACATATATTTTTGTTGTGCTTTTATTAAACGGGTACTGACTTCTTCATAGCTTTTCTCTAAATAATACAATATCATAACTATTAGTGTAGCGTTATACTGTATTAAGTATTATAAACAATCCAGAGGCGAGTGAATCCCTGTGGGAGGACACAGTATATGCAAGTGCTATGGCATGGTAGAGGTAAGATTTGCACATTCTTAGATTTTTGTATCTGGGGAGGGTTCTGGAATTAAAAGTTCCAGATATTGAGGGATGCTTTTATTTAGTGTCTTAGGTCTCCTCTCTTCCTGGTTTCACGTATTGTATTATAATATAGAAGAATTTGAATGATGAACGTCATAAAACGGCTGGTGTTTAGGCTGTTTTGGTGGACTATCATAAGACTGTCTGCTAGAGGAATTTTTTAAAGAGAAACCATACCGCAGTTCTAAAAAGGATTCTTTAAATTACGGTACATCATCATAATGGGGTTCGTTCAGGTCAATACCTCAGCAAAAATCAAATCAGTTGCAAAATCCATACAGTCTTCCAGTTTCTCCGCTGTGGAGACCTTGTTCCTTTTTTCTTCCACCAAAATGGCTATCTCATCTTTCAAGTCCTTGCTGTGGGGGAAAACGTCAAAATTTTCTCAGTTTAGATATCCTGCAAAACAGACTCTGCTTGGTTTAAAGCCATTGGCACTTGTGAGTAAGTGAGTTCATATTTCATTTCCTCACAAATATATGTAAGTTACATGAAGCATGCGTTCATTGCATGATACCAGAGTTCACTGCAATTTCTAAAACACTGATAGTAATCTCAAAGCTGTGACTTGAATTCTACATTTCCATTTTTCTAGATATGCAGAAAGTTCTGACGAGTGTCAATGTTAGGGTGGCCCAGGCTTTTCTGTCAACTCAGAATCTACTGCAGCGCCCTTGTTCCAGGGAGCCCTCGGGCTTGCACATTCGGCTCCTTCTTGAGCAGCTTCTTGGCCAAAGGTTCCTTTAGTCTTTGGTCTGTCCCAATGCAGCCACATTGCTATGGATGCTTCCCGCATAACTTAGCCAGCACGTCCCTCTGCACTCTGGGGAGCATCGAACATACCAAAGTGGCCAACAGCAGCAGAGACACAGGACCCGAGCAGTGTGACCGAGCTTGTAAACCCTCCACGCTTGTGCTACTTACACGGATCTTTCATACTTTCTGTAGAGCCAAGAAATCTTAAAGAAGATGTTTGGTTTGATGAGGAGAGCTTGCCATGCATTAAAATAACCCTGGATTTTTTTCACAATGGCACTTTCTGTTGAGACAAAAACAAGAAGAAATTCACTGAGGAAAAACGAGCCTATGAACAGAACTCTAGACAGGTTCTTTTCTGAGTCACCAGTGATGGTCCAGCTATATAATACTATGAGGCAAATCTCTTACTAATTTACCTACTTGGCCTCTAAATTGACCGAGTTATCCATACGGTTGCCAGTTTTCAAGCTTGTGTTTCAGACCACAGCCTAGACTCTCACACTCTTTTTTTTTTTTTTTTTTTTGGTTTTTTTGAGACAGGGTTTCTCTGTGTAGCTTTGTGCCTTTCCTGGGACTCACCCTGTAGCCCAGGCTGGCCTCGAACTCACAGAGATCCACCTGCCTCTGCCTCCCAAGTGCTGGGATTAAAGGCGTACACCACTGCCCGGCCTCACACTCCCTTTTGGTTGAGCTCCGCCCCCCCCCCCGACTTTTCTGGACAGAGGGGAGTGGTTAGTTACTGCATCCCTGCTCCTGGCACCTGGAGGGGTGTTATTTGGACAAGCAAGATGGCTTAGTGGGTGAAGGTCCTTGCTTCCCAATGATCGTAATTCAATTCCTGGAACCCTCATAACAGTGGGAAGAGAAAATAGCTCCAGAGTTGTCCCCTGACCTCCACAGGTACACAGAGCAGCACGTACCCCTCCTCTCTCTCGTTAATAATGAAGATGACATTAGTTTTAACCCCCAAGCCCGTTGTGCTGCTAGCACCGTCCGGCTGATTTTGGAGTTCGGTGAGACATTAACTGGACCGTGCATGTGCTGGGACTGCCCATCTAACTAACAGTTCCTCGGTGTCTCACTTCTCAGCGCTACATTCACGTCATGGCACTCTTCACACAGCCTTCAGATTGACCTACATTTGGCCCAAAGTGCAGAGTTCATGTTACTTTCTCCAGTGCGTCGTCCTGAGCCTCGTGCATTGTTAATAACAGATACATGATAATGAGTTAAGATGAATAATAAAGAAAAAAAGTGATTGCTTACTTTTTTTCACATTACACCAGACCTGTATACAAATGGGAAAGGAATCAACATTTACTCTCAACTGCCAAAATGCCAATCACTTCTAGGTTGCTTTACAGAGCTTTTAAGTTTAATCCTTATAGTCCTGCCAGGGGAGTGATAGTGTCTTTGATTTGCAAATAAAAAAGTACAGCTGATAGAAATTAAGGATGCAGCCGGTATGGCCAGCAGGTCAGCTTGGGAGTTTAGCAAATACCCAGTATGAAGGAAAACACAGGTAACCCCCACGGGTTATACAGGTGTTGTGGCATCACAGTCTGGACCCAGTCATTGACTAAGGGAGAGATCTACAGTTTCCTTGACACAACGCTTCCTGACAATCCAGGCCTGGGGGAACCCAAGGTGCTGGGCAGGATCAGCGTGTCTAGTTAACTTCAGCAGAATGTATGCAGGAAGGTTGGAAGCAGACCAGGCAAAAGGTGACACAAAAACCTCCCAGAGTAAATGCATAGTTAGACAAAGTTTCTATAGCCCTTCTGAGGAACAGTCGACTAGAGAAGACAATCTCCTCCCGGCCATGGGAAAAAGGGAGGTCTCATAGCTGATCTTGTTCAAATGTGGGAAGTCAGGTGACACATGGATGACTCAGAAGGGTTTCCTCAAAAGCTAGGGCATGGCACCATTCTCCTGCCTACATTGTTTTCTTTCAGCCCTGCACATGGCTGGGACTTCACTTTGTTCAGGCTGTGTTTAAATGTCCTCTGTGAAGAGATCTTTCCTGACCACTCAACTCCATAATAACTATGCCCACACTGCTACCCTGCCTCAGTCCCTGCCCTTTTACCCTGATTTGGTTTTGTCTCAAGGCATTTATTATTGCCTAATATGTAATTTGGTAACTACTTGTTTTACTACCCATACACCCCTACTGCAATATAAGCCCCTCAAAGGTGAAAACTCTACACATCTTCCTGGCTCTCCTCAGAACCTAAAACACCGAATAGCAGCCAATACATATTGTTGAGTGAATGGATGAACCAATGAACATGGTTATAAATTAATTTAGAAAAGTCTCATACTAATGTCAGTGGCAGAATGGAATTGATCCAAATAACTGTTTGCTTTTGGGTGGTGGTAGCAATGTGTACATTTAAAAATATTCATCTTTTCTAGCTTAGTGGAGAAGGTGAGATGTCAGGTTGGTATAAATATTAAATGGCAGACATGTACATAAAGTGTCTTTTCATATTGTTTGGTATATAATAGATACTAAATTACTGGCAGATGTTATCATTTCTGGCATTATAGGCAGCATTGTTACCTCATTTTATCATATACAGTCAAGTTCTCATATAGAGTACCTTTGAGAGAAGGAGTATGTACACATATAAATAAATAGTTGCATGGGTATGTATCATGCCCCAAAGAATGATTGGAAATGGTTAAATACATCCAATTTTCCAGCTCTATGTCAATGACCACACTAACTGATAATCTTTGCCTACAGTAGACTGCTATGTCCTAGAGCAACACAGGAGGCAGAGAAGAGATGGAGGTTGACCTCTGCTTTGAGAGTTCATAGCCTAGAAATGAACAGGGAGAAACACTGCAGGGAAATATCCTACGGAATACTTAGAAACGCTCACTTAACCACGAGCAACGTACAGAGTAGCACTTTGCTTCAGCGTGCTGTCCCCACATGCCCTGTTTAAAGGGGGGCGGGAGGCATGAGAATTCAAAATCCAGTACCATCCAGGGGGATCCCCAGGAACAGCATGTTAGAGGAGTCCAGCATGATGTACCGCATGAGGGTCAACACATCCACGTAGCCTGAGTCGTCGGTGACTTCGTCCAGCCTGTCCAAATGCTGCTTGATGGACTCTGTGCAAACTTCTACCATTCGAACGAGACCGGGGCCTGTCAGAGCTGAAGGACAGAGATTTGGCCATCACAAACACCAGGACACACACGAGCAGGCTGTCTTTGCCTTTTTATGTCAGGAGCAATTGCCCACAACTTTACATGCGATAACAGGATGAGAATTTTCGTAATCTTCCCCATACCTCCTTGTGTTACCCTGATTTTCTGTAAGAAGTGCTTATCGTTTTGACTAAAAATTAGTGAATAATAGCCGGGCGTTGGTGGCGCACGCCTTTAATCCCAGCACTTGGGAGGCAGAGGCAGGTGGATCTCTGTGAGTTCGAGGCCAGCCTGGGCTACCAAGTGAGTTCCAGGAAAGGCACAAAGCTACACAGAGAAACCCTGTCTCGAAAAACCAAAAAAAAAAAAAAAAAATTAGCAAATATTAATTTTAAAAGGTGATTCAAATTCAAGCCCTTCTTTAAGCCCTAGTTAATCATTTGTGAGGCTGCAGACAAAACAGTCATTTCCTTTGGGTACAATAACCAACGGTGCTTTTTTACACTTACTGTATGTATTTCCCTTGAGATGATGGTTCGGATTTGGTCAGGGTCACATTTCCTTTACATTTTAGCATGTGGAAGGACAATACTACGGAACCAGTGAAGTTGGTCCTTAACCATTTCACCTAAGGTGCATCCTAGTTAGCACAGATGTGCAATGCCAGTCTTAGAAACACTGAACATGTACCCTTCTCTTGCTCTTGGCCACTCTTCAGATTAGCTCCAGATTCATTTTACACAGCAAAGGCAGGCAGAGCAATTGCTCATTTGCTTTGCAGGCTTCAGTGACCGAGGGTGACAACTACTTCCTAGCATTGTCCTTCAACCAATCTTGCATGAGGGTCCTTGACACATGTTTGTCAAATAAATGAATGAGTAAATGGATGGACAAATGAGTGGATGGGTGAATGAATGAATGAATGAATGAATGAATGAATGAATGAATACAGGTAGAGTGACTTGGCTCTGCCCTCCCCTTGTTCTGCTCCTGGCCATCTGGATGCTGGCCCTGGTTGCCCATAGTGGTAGTTTCTTTGAGTTTCCTTCGGGACTATTCTCTATTTTTGTGTCTTCTGTTATTCAGACTTGCTGAGAAAGATCTTTAAATGACATGGAAATTTTTGGGGTACTTTGAAGGCAATCATTCTCTCAAATCAGGAGATCATTCTCTCAAAAGGAGAAACATGTATCAGAAGGCCGACTTAGCAAATAAGAAAGGAAGCTTGCCAGGATGGTGGCTCACACCAATAATCCCAGCACTCTAGGGCCTGTGGCAGAAGGATTCTTAGAAGTTCAAGGCCAGTTTGGGCCCCATAGTTTCAAGCCAGTATAGGCTATAGAGTAGGATCTTGTCAAGAAAGAATGTGGTAGACAGTGTGTGTTGGGGTGGAGGATGGGGAGAAGGAAGGGAAGGGAGGGGAGTGGTAGGAAGGAACTATCTTGGTGCTCTCTGTTCTCTGGGTAATGAGCACATTCAAGAGAGGGACAAATCATCCCTTAATGACTCAGCTCTTGGTATGGAAGCGGTGGCTCCACATGTCACCCACAGTTTCCTTCCAGGTGAGTGCAGGATTTGCCTCTATGACCAAGAACTTGAAGCCATATTTCATAGACCAGCAGAGTGCAATATGATGGCTTATGGGCATTAGTGTATGTAGATATGATTTAATGCTTAAACGTACTTAAAAGTACTCTCATCTTGGTCAAGAGAAGAATCAGCAAGTAATCAAATTTCATCTATAAATAGCTCTTTTGGCAGTTTCAGTACACAACTTCTCTATACTCCTATCTACCTCTTTCCCATCTCCCAGGATGAACCATTTCCACAGCTGTGTTTACCTGCTTCCCTACATCCCCAATAGATTAACACTTCATAATGTTACTGGCTTAGACTCCAACATGTGTCTCAATTTTTCTACTTTCCCAGGAAAACCAAAAGACTCTAACTCCAAAAGAAGAGTTATTGAGATGCTTAGGACTCTCATTAATTATAAAAATGTCAGGCACTGCAGTATGCTTTTTAGTAAGTAATTAGCTTACTGTTTTTGGAATTTAATTGGGGTCTAATTTTATAACATTTTATTAGAAAGTCTGATCTCATATATACAGGGCTAGTCTAAAACATTTGCCAAGATGTGTTGACAAATCTCCAAGTTCTGCTAAAATGTCCCTCTTTCCATAGTTCTTGTCCCCATGACCTCTCCTCTGTCTGCCTCTTGTCACTGAAATAACCCCCACCTGTTTTCATTCTTCATGGTTGTGTTTTGTTCTCCTTAACTTTTGTCTGCTCCCAGAGGACAGACACACAGACAAATGTCCATATCATTTTCCTTGAAATATTTAGTGAATCCTTGTAACTCTTGAGATATGCTCAAGTCCTTGACTTAATAAGAAGTGTCTTGAGTGATTTGGACCTGCCTTTCTCCTGCCTATGTTTGTCCATGAAGGGTTCCTGGATATGTCCTGATGCTCCATCTTGCTCAGCTGTCAAATATCCCATTCTTTGCTCCTACAGTGTCTTTCTATGTTACACTTTGTTAGATTTTACTTCATTCAAAATTCATCATACGCATCCACTGCCCTAAAGTGTCCTTCCTGGCCCCTTGGTGGCTTTAGGTGGCCCATGTGTCTAGTCTCTGCAGTCTGGTGCAACCTCACCTAGACAGTGTTTGGTGATACACAGGCCCGCCTTACCCAGCCTTCCCATTACATGGTCCTCAAAGGGGAGAACCAAGTCTTTCTTACCATTGTATGATTAGTATCTAATACAATGATGAGAACAGCAGTTTGTTAAATAAAAAATTAATTAATAGAATTTAGAGATTCTATTAATTCTTGAATGTTAAGAGTGCAGGATATTGGTATGTGAAAGTTAACTACTCCTAAATGCTAACTGACATATTCTTATTCTGGGTCAAATGACAAAGTAAAATACAATTTATGTTTCTATGGAGTCAGACATGTATATTTGTTCTTTACAACAGCTCACGTCCCAGTTCTATAATATTCATCAATTTCTGTGGATAAAGAAAGCACACAGATACTAATTGACGTGGCTGAAGTCCTCCTATAAGTAGTAAGCGGCAGTGTTGGGACATGAGCCCACTATAATCCTGAGATGTGTACCTTTCTACTAATCCAGCGTCAGTCTTGTAAGGCATAGGGAGATGGATCTGCTTCAACAGAGTAGCACACACACACACACACACACACACACACACACACACACACACACCAAAAAAAAAAAACTCTCCAAAGTTGTCTAGGGTCCTAATCCCAAAGTGATTCAAGTGTGTGTCCTCAAGAAGAGGAGATTATGGTGTGTCATCATGGTAAGCCCAAACCAATCCCAAGAGTCATTGGTGAGGAAACTTTCCCATCTGAGGTCATAAGCGAAGGTGGGGCAGAAGTGTGCAGTGTAAAGAGGAGTGGACCTGTCCCCCTAGACAAGGAAGGAAGGTGGGGCTCCAGGAGCTGGAAGAGTTGAGATCAATGACGCCTCCTATCCACAGGCTTGCCATTGCCAGCTGAGACCCACGACAGACCTCTGACTGGCAGAAGTTTAAGATAGCCAGCCTGTCATTCACCCCAAGCTATCTAGTGTGTTACAGCAGCCAGAGGAAGCCCTTGGCTTCCTATAGCAGTGTGGCTAGGTCTTAGAGACCTGCAGAGCCTGCATGGGAAGAAGAATTTGGACGGTACACGGTCATACCTAAAATCCATGTAGCTCCAGATGCCATCTCTGACAAGGTTGCCAAGGCATGGCTATCTTTTCCGATGCTTGATTTAGCACCACAAAATGTCCTTATGTGGTCCTCAACAGCTTCATTTTCAGAACGATATAGTAAAGGGTAAGTGCTGGATAAGGAGGCTTGGAACTGAGTCTCTGCTCACCTCGAACTTGCTCTGCTGGTGCAAATCTCAACCCTTCTAGGAGTTCATTTCTTCAACCATGAAACTCAGAGGCCAGATGAAGTCACACACAGAGTCTTCCCCTGTAAGATTCTCTCATTGTTCTCTCTTAAAATGTGTGGCCTGTCAGAGAGCGGGTCTGCCAGTGTGTTATGTAGTCATGTTTAGATCAAACGCTGAGCTAAAACACTAAATTCTTAGTTGAAATGACCCTCAGGCAGGTCAATCTCTTCAGTTTGGCTATAATCATAGACTCTGGGGTTGTATTCTGGGGGCTAATGTTGTAATCTTGGGCAAGTAATTTAACTTGTTTGAAACTTGTTTTCCCCGCCTATAAAACGCAGGTGATATGAAATGTCTCCTTATGAGGTTGCTGTGGAATTACAATGTCAAGTGTCTAGGATGATGTTTGATGCATAAGCAAAGGTATAAAGAAGCTTTATTCATATTATTTCAAAATTATGTGGCAGCAAAATTTAAATCATAATTTTTTTTTCTTTTCTGAGACTGAGTTTCTCTGTGTAGTTTTGGTGCCTGTCCTGGACCTCACTCTGTAGACCAGGCTGGCCTCGAACTCACAGAGATCTGCCTGACTCTGTCTCCCGAGTGCTGGGATTAAAGACGTGTTCTACCACCGCCCAGCTTAAATCATAATTTAAAAAAAAAAAAAAAGAAGTACATTTGTAGACCTGAGAAAAGAATGTAGCATTCCTGTTTACCTTTCATGAAGAAAGGGCGAATTGTTTTCCAAAGGTCGGGATTATTGTTAAATATGATGCCGTTCTCATGCATTCCAATGCACTGCAGTCCACGTTTGCTGCCAAATCTGGAGATGTAGTTAGTGTGCTTCATGACATGGAACATACTTGAGGACCTGTAAAGAAAGCGAACCTTGGTGTTAAGCCGATGGAGGGGAGGGGATTTGTGGCAGTTCATTCAGACTGTGTGGTGACTTTCTTAACAGAAGCATGTTGATCCAAATGCAAAGTATGGTTTCTAGTATTCAGGTTGAGTAAGTATGCTGGGTAGCATGAGAACATCCTAGTTCAACTGAATCATTTCTACTTTCTGATCGGTTGCGTATCACTGTAGGGAGAGGGGGAAGCCCTGAGTGGAGTCCTGAGTGAATGTGTGCTGTTGACAAGGGCACCGCCATGTCAGTGATCAGAAGAAAACAGCAGAGCCTTCCCTTCTGGTCCACGTGTGGATCTTGACAGTGCAAACAGAAAACACCCACCGTCACGTTCTCCCCCAGATATTACAGCCTGAAGACTGCTCCCCTGTAGAGACTGTTCCCAGTGGGATTAGCTAAAGCTGCCTCCTTGATCTAGCTGTATACCATAAACCCCGCCTCCTTATCTGTATGTAACAACCCCAGTCCTTGCTCAGCTGGAGGCAATGACCCTGCCTCCCCGCTCAACCCTACATAATAAACATGCTGAGTTTGGAGGATGAGGGGGATGCTCGTGGTTTATTCCACTGGAACTAATTTAAAAATAAGAAAAAAACTCTAAAATAATAATAATGCTAAGAAATAACTTATTTAGTTGACATTTATTTCAGAAAAAACTTAGAATAAAATCTATCAAAACAAAGTCTCCCAATTTAATTTCCAATAATATTCTTAAAATGACTCAAGTTTTTGACAAGTTTTTCTTTTCTAAAAACAAAAACAAAAATTCACATGGTTCAAATTGAATGCCAAGAAATTAACCTGGCATTTCAAATTTTACTTAGGTAGAATTATCACTCTATAAAACAGACTGAAATTACTGACAATTAAAATAAGACCTATAGCTTCCCTTATCTTTTCCTAGCTTACTCTACAAGTAAAGCATTCTTCATTCACAACCTACTCTATCTCCCTCATCCTTGTATCTAACGATTTTCAGTACCTGAGGGATGGACAGAGCCTTGTTTTTTTCTGCCCTGGCTCCCAAGTATTATGTATACTACGTTTGTCTTGTGGACCCTACTGAACGTTAGCTACCGTTTAAAGATCCATGTGTCCCTTAGGGGGTGCTATCATCCCAGTTATTTTCAGTCTGAAGTTCTGCCAAGCAGAGAAACCATCAAGAAAAAATGCCAGCGGCAGAAAAGCCGTTTCAAGCAAGGTCATTTATCAAAGTGAGGCGGAATGAATAAAGCAGGAAATTGGACAGTGAGGGAGAAGAGGCCCCAGGCCACGCTCCTCCTGGCCCTCACAGAGACCTGGCCCTGAAGCCAAGCCAGGCTGAGGGAAATGTCCTGTTTAGGAGAGTGAATATTTGTCAGCAGAGTCCCCAGGTTCAGAAGGGACAGTGAACAGTGTAACACCACTGAGGTCAGAGGTCATACTTTTAAACATGGCTGAAGTTAAGACATCACCAAAATGGGCAAAACCCCCACCCCCAGCTTGATATTTCTACTCTATCTCCCTCATCCGTCCTCTCAATCTCTGTTGTGAGTCCTTTCTCCAAACTAAGACTTTAGAGATTTTTCCTGAGGAAAGAGTAGTAGCTAGAAGACAATCCCTGGGACCCATGCTATACGCTCGGCCTTCCTTCCTATTGCTATGGTTGAAATGTTATGTCCTTATTCAAGACTAGTCCTCCAACATGTCTCTGAGACAGCTTCACATTTCACATAGCACCCCCTTTCCTTCATTAGCAATTCCTCGGTAGTTCACCATTCCCACCACAACTCCCAGGCGCAACATGACCAGATGCCTTCTTATCTCCAATCGAGTCTTTTCTGTGATTCCTTTCAGCCCCTCTGCTATCGTTGCTGTTCACTGAACGGTTCAGACCTGCTCCGGCCTCACAGCCCCTGCTCCTGCGGCTCCTTCTGTACGATGCACTTTTCTCCAGAGCTCTGTCTGGATCACATCTTCACTTCGAGTCTTTTGAAAGATGTATTTTATCTTTCCTGTGTGTGTGTGTGTGTGTGTGTGTGTGTGTGTGTGTGTGTGTACCTATGTCTAGATCTATGTAGGCAGACGTGTGTGAGTGTAGACATGGAAGCCTTCAGTTGAAGCCAGGAATCATCTTTGGTCAATCTTCCACCTTATTCATCGATGCATTTCCCCAGCCCTCCTTTTAAGTCTGCCATCAATGAGGCCTGCCCCAAACTACCAACTCACTCACAATTATACACACAACGCTCCCCACAACTCAGTCCTCCCCTAACCTCCCCCACCCCATATAGTACATGTCTACTTGGTTTCCTTGAGGCTGTCTCAACTTTAGCACTAAAAGTTCCCTAGCTTAGAGAATCCCCTAATCTCAGGCAAACTGAACAGTTCGCCATGTATACACTACATAATGACAATTCCATCACAAATGGACTGCACAGTTAACAATGTGGCCCCATGAGAGTATGTCACCTAATTACTATAGTGACCATCTTACATACTGTATGATGTTCATACAGCGACAAAATAGCCTAAGAATGCGTTTCCCAGAATGCACTTCGCAGAATGCATCCATCATTAAGGAATGCATGACTAGACTGTACATTTCATTTGTTTACTCACAGTATACTAACAGTATGTTGTCCCACGATGGTGGGAACTTTGAGCCATTTTTATTCTCCAAATATAATACCGCTGTGTTCCTAGAGTAGAACCTGGTGTTCAGTATCTTCTCATTTATCAAAAGAATAAAAAGCCAATTAGTACTGTTAGTGTTAAGTCTCAAACCTGGAACAAATGGCTAACTGAGGGGCCTATTTAACATACTTCTCCTAGGTATGTTGGAGGAGAAAGTTTATTGTAGAAAGTTTATTGTATTATTATTATGAGGGAGAGCATAGGCAGAGAGGGAGATAGAGACATCTGGGAGAGTCCAGGGTGAACATGGCCAGACTGAGCTGGGCCATGTGAGGAGAGGGGGAAGGGAGAGGGGATAGCCGCTGACCAAGATGGGTGGCCTGGGCCAAGAGACTGGCCAATAGGGTAATGGAGAGACTAAAAGAGCCAGGTAACCAAAATGGCTGATTATACAGGGAAGGGCAGCCCAGCCCCAGGGCTGGAGAAGTTTAAGGTAGGGGACAAGGTTTGCCAGCCATACCCTGTAACAGGTAGGAGCTGAGGAATGCTGGGAGAACCTGGCAGCCAGGTCCACTTTGATATGTTAAATAGGCACCTCCGTTAGCCATTTGTTCAGGGTTGGAGAGCTGACAATTAGTACATATGCTCTTAATATAAGTTGAATGAATTCCTTGTAAATTTACACATAATTAAGACAGGTGTGCAAATGAAACTTTCCTTGCCACATTAATCGTGAATTATCCTTTATGAATGTCATTTAAATTATTTTATTTTTGTATTTGTGACAAGATGAATTGCACACACATACAGGACATATAGAATAGCATCTGTAGGTGTGGAGTGGAACTGCCCGAGGGCACTGTGCTTGCTCTTTGGCGGATTCCATAGTCACACACATCTCAGAGCCTTACCTCAAAGTCTCCAGGATGTTCGGACAGCATGCAAGCAGCACGCCTCCTGACTGCCTCCCCTGAAATTCTGCAGCCTCTGATCCTTTGGGACAGGGCTGATTGGAAAAGTTGGACTGCAGTCACTCCAGAGTAGTAATGACTCTACACCTCGAACTTTTCAAAAGCAAGAGAGATCTGGCGAACCATCAAATCAAAACAACAATCTTGCTGAGCTCCAACCGGTTTGTTTCAAGAGGTACAGGTAGTTCTGGAAAGGACTTGAAGAGCAGGCAAGGGAGGGAGATGGGGACAAGCTCGTCCTATTCCAGAGGGGAGCTCGGCCCTTAACAATAAAATGGAGGGCTTGGAGGCAATTAAGGAGATCACAAAGGCTCCAACAAGTGAAAGGACTTCGGGAACATAACAAGAAATGAGATGGAGGAGCTGGGGGAGGGGAGGTAGACTGTATCCATGCCTCCGTGACTGTGCTGGCCAGAGTCTCTAAAGTTGCTTCCCTAATGGAGAAGGAAGGATAGGATGGTCCTGACTGTGACAAGGACCCCACTTTAGGAGTTGTATGTGGACATCCAATGGATTTGTCTGGTGACCTAAGTTTCTAAATGTCCACTCTCTGGGAGCAACATTACCTAGGACTCGGTTCTCAAATCTATCATTCTTCATTTCAAATCTACTCTTAGACCCATCACCTTGGCTAGCCTCAAGGGTAATACAGTAAGAGGAGAAATATTCCAGAGCTGCTTAGCTGTTTGCCCTAGTCCCAGAGAAAGGCACTTTGGCCCCAGGAACAACTTTTTCCTCTTTTCCCAAGCTCCGCAGGTAGGAGTTTCCCAAGCTCCACAGCTCTCTGGAATCACCCAGGGAGCTCAAACAGCACTGGCGCCTGTCCACACCCAGGCTTGATCTCAGAGCCCAAGCATTAGGGTTCCTACTGCTCCCTGGTTGGCTCGCCCATGAGAGAATCACTGCTCAGGCAGATATGCTTCTGGATAAATATCCCGTGGTGTATTTCACCTGCTTGCCAAGGGAAAGGGGAAAGGAAGCCATGCTAAGCACAGTAGAGCTAGCAGGCTGGTTGATGTGCTAAAAAGCAGAAGTGACTGTCCCCGTCCCCAAACCTAAATGACATCAGTTACAAGACATTTTTTAAGACAATATCCAATTGAAAAGTGACTAAAACACCGAAGACATAGCGAAAATGTATCAAATCAGCTTGAGTTAGGCTGGCCAGAGCTCAGTAGACCATAACAGAGCAAATCAAAGCGTAATTGTGATCCTGGCATTGGAGCAAGGCCTCTGAACCATCTGAAAACTTGTCAAAGCAGACCATGAGGTCTTAGTCCAGATTTTTATTTAGTAGGTCCTGGTGGAGTACAAGCATGTACATTTCTAACAAGTTCTGAGCTCTGTGGTGGTTGCTGATGAAGGAATCCTGCCAGGAAACCTCAGCGCTGGTCCGTGAGGAGCCTGACACTTCCGCCCACAGCTGCTCAGGACTGTGTAGATGTGGTCTGCCTTAGCCATTCTTCAAAGTGCTGTAACATCAGACTAAATGAAATAAGGAAACCTCAGGCCAAAACTAAGGAACTGGATAGATCCAAACAGCACCACTGGAGTATTGAAATATTTGGAATTATAGGATGTTTTCCTCTCTTGTGTCCCTTCCAGTATTTACTTCAAAGAACTGGGCTTCAGGATACTATTAGCTTTGATAAAATGATATGTATAATCAAATGAATCAGTAAATCGCCTCGGTAGATTTTAGCCTGCGGGAAAAGTTCTATCAGGGGTTATAAATACTAAAATATTTATGATGTGGTGGTTGTAGAAAACTTTGCTAAAAAGTTAACTTGAGATAGCTGGAAGTCTAGTGGGATATGCCTTCTTTTAACTCCTCCATCTTCTCAAATCCATAGACAAGAAAACTAGCAAACAAGGAAACAGTTCATTTTTGTTTGTTTTATTTTTTTATCTTTCTTAATTGTTGATTCGTATTTAGTTAATCCTAGGATGGATGCAATCCAAGTACGACAGTGTGGGAGGGAGGGCTTTGGTTTCTAATGGGCACTCCTGATCCTGATTGGTCTCAGGTGAACCAGCTGTGACGCCAGGACAGAGCCAGAGGGCCGCAGCTGCTGGCTTCCCTCTGTGCTGTCTGCTGCCTCAGAGATGTCCAGGAACCTGCAGGGTGACCACGCTAAGATCAGCCTCTCTTTTGCTGCTGTTTAAGGATTGGGGGGATTGTTTTGGTTTGGTTTTTATTTTCTGTACACTGAGATTATGCAGAAATAATCTCAGGAAAGCAGGGGAAAAAATGGTATCTTTTCCCTAAAGCATGCTTGGCCAAAACCATCTGGACCCTGAGTTTCCACATTCGCTACTCAGAGAAATTTTGAATGACTCCCCAACTTTCTATGGTTCTACGTGTCTCTGGCTTCGACTCAAGAAACTTTCAATTATTTTGCTTATCATGCTGCTACATGGCCGTTTTTCTATCTTCATTTCCACGGGGGTGGGGGGGAATGAAGCTTTACCAAAATATGGGTTTTTTAGTAGGAAAAACTCAGTATTGTTTTTAAAAAATAGGAAAAGTTTCAGCCTTGCTTTAAAGGGAGCAACAGGAGTAGTCGAAGTGGTAGTGGCGTTTGTACTGAGTGTTGAACCCAGGCCCGGCACACACTAAGCGCACATTCTTGCTGAGGTAACCCTCCTCGGCCATTCCAGCCCCGGTTATTCACAGACTCACTTGCTGATAATGAGCGTTTCCTCTCCGCTGATCCAGACTCTCATGAACTCTCCGTACATCTTATTATAGTAATTGCAGGCACTTCCAATCCCCATCCACAAGAATCTGCCATGGGAGATGAGGGGTCCAATTCCCAGACAGTAGCCAGGACCTACAACAAATTGTGAGACAATGGTGAACTTCTTAATAATGCCGAAAAGAGTTGTTCTTCCTTTTTTTAAAATAATATGTATTCGTATTTTATGTACATTGGTGTTTTGCCTGCATGTAGGTCTGTGTGTGTGTGTGTGTGTGCGCGCGTGTGTGTGTACATATTCCTTGCATCTACATGTAAATCTTGCACTACACCCAGATGGAAAGCTACTCTAGGTGGTAAAATATGAGGGAAGTATTCTGGTCACTTCCACATTAGGCAGCTCTCTGCTTCTCAGATTGGGAATGCTTCTCTAGGCATAGGATGATTGTGAGAGACCCCTCACCTGCTCTAGGAGCAGTATATACTTCACTGTACACTGATATGCCCAGATCGCCCCCTAAAGCTAGCGGCTAGGAACACTTACCAGCTCTCCCAGTCAGAGAATGCTATTCACACCTATGAATACACCCTCAAGAGCCCCAGGCACACACTGTTACAACAATGCTGTCCACAGTAACCCAACTGGAGACATTGTCTGATGAATAAACCCTGAGCTATGCATAACATCCAAAACTATATGATGGTGAAAAGGAAGCCCACTGATATCACCATCATGGATGGATCTTACATACAGTAATCAGAAGGGGCAAGAAAGACAAGTAATATACAATGTATTGCTAAAATATTTAAAACAGGACAAAAACTATATTGTCTGGGAATGTGAAATTGGGTCCCAAATTGTAACATAACAAGGCAGTAATTGTTACGAAAGCAAGCAAAATGTTTACCCCTGAGAGAGACCAAAGGAAAAAAGAGAAGGAGGCAGAGAGGGGGAAAGGGGAGAAGAGAGGGACGGGGAGAAGGGGAGAGAGGGAGAAGGGAGGCATTAAGAGCGTCTGGAACACTGTTAACATCCTATTCCTTGTGCAGGACTCTGACAGCAAATCTGTCATCACCCTGTACATTTTTTGTGAATTATTCTCTTAAGAGAAAAAGAGGGACATGTTGTCATGTCTGCTTCCTTGTGTCTTGCTCTGGGTATGTGATGTTCAGGGAAGAATATTATCTGGAGGGAGAAGACCAAAGTCAAGATTGGAGTGGCTGTGTGTTCTCTAGGTGGGGAGGGTTGCCAGGTGGCTAACAACAAGTCCTGACCAGAGATCATAGGACTTGAGATATTTCTCAGAATTGAAGTGACACCACCTCCCAAAGGAACCAGTCTTTACTCCTCAACACTTGCAGCCCCCTCCCCCTCCTTATCAGCCGGTCTTTGCCGCTCTCCAGGTCAGGACCCACACCTTTCTTCTTTGCACAACCCTTGCCGCCAAGCACCAGGTCTAGCTGGACTTTTCAGCAAGAATAAATGAAGCAGCTTACACCTGAGCCCCTGAGCCATGACACACTGGGTCAAATCTCTCCTCTTCAAGACCATTTTTGTCTCCAAAAAAGGGCATTGTCCACCATCCTCACCTAACAGAGAGGAAGCTGCTGTAACTGGAACTTACTAAGTAAGGGCTTTTAACCACGACACCTTTTGAATTCCCTTAGGGTTTTTGAGGACCCAGAGTACCCTAAAACTTGTGAATCAAAGAGCCCACACAGCCATGATTCAAGAGCAATGACAGAGGAGCTGGGAGAACAGCCAGTTTTCTTATTTCCTAGGCCTGACAAGAGCCCGAGAATCCTGGGCTGTGCCCTGGAGAGAACAGACCAGACCTCGTATTTCCAAGGCAAAGCATGAAAGTAGGTAAGAACTCACAGTCTGAGACTAGAGACTCCCAGCCCTCTGCTGGGGCTCCTATCTTCCTTCTAGCTTGGTATCAGCAAGCCATTTCCCTCCTCCAGGATTTAACCCTTTATTTTGTTTGGACTTTCTGCCTTCTCTTACCTGTCATAATACAGAGCATCTCTCAGGGGCTTTCCCCTTCTATCACATGGAGGAGTTAGACTTATCTCTGTGGCTCTCAACCTTGACTGCTCTTGAAACATCAAGGAAGGTTTGAGAGTCTCAACCTGGAGGCCGTACCTCAGACAGAGCTGAGGACCACTGTACAGTCTAGGTGGCTGCCACTGGTGACAGACAGTACCATATCTGTGGCCCAGAAGTGGTAGGTACAGATAAGTGCCACCTAGCTTCCTGATTCAGGCCTGGGGGCTGTCAGTTCTCACTCTGCTTCTTTTCAAAATACATGTTTTAGCTGGGTATGGTGGTGCACGACTTTAATCCTAACACTCAGGAAGCAGAGGACAGCGGATCTCTGAGTTCAACACAGGTCTGGTCTACATTACGTAGTAAGTTCCAGGCCAGTCAGATGACCAGAGCTACATAGTGAGAACATTTTAAGGGCATTGCAATTCAAACACTCCAGGGAAGGGCTTAAGGATCAGCTAGCAAACTCCCACTTTCCAGGTTGTTCTTATACTAAAATTTGACAGTGTGTGGCTTCCTTGATTGATGGCCAGTGCTGATCTGTTTGCAAGATGCTCTTATAATACAGGTGACTAGGACTTTAGCACCTGAGCCTATGACAGGACAAAGAAGGAAAAGCATTGTACTGCACCCTACCCTCAGTCTCAGCTTCAATTTCTCCTTTACTCTGACCAGGGACCTCCCCATGGGAAAGGAAATCTGTGGAAGGCGGCATCCAAGCCAAAGTCATGGAGGAGTTTCCTTCAGCTCCTAGACCTTCTCCTCCAGAGGTGACTCCATCAGGGAGAAGAGAACAAACTCAACAATGCTCAGCTAAATTGGAAATTCAAGTAACCCAAAGTGCAAGGCTGAATCAGAGAGATGGGCAATTCTCTGGAATACTTCAAAAAGAATCTAGACACAGCATTTTGTCCCCGCTCTCCCAAGGCCAGCTGCCACTTTCAATCACCCTGTGCAGAGTCTTGGCATGTTTGTGAATGGGTGGTCACTAGGGTGTTGAAGTAAACCTTGTTGGATATCTTATAGCATTAGAAACTGGTGATAACTGTGAGGTATTCACACCCAAATTTAAAGACATTATCTGGGTTTTCTGTTTATTCTGAATTAATTTGATAATTGATCACCTCAGCAGCAGTGGCAAAAGTTGTCACTGGGATTATCAGAATAATTATATCAGTCTCTACTTATGATTGACACACAGACCTTGTTGACAATTCCGTCAGGATGCAGTGCTCCCAGAGAATGGTTCCAGTCCCTATTCTCCCACTACTCAGCTCCCAGTCAACCCTATGGTGACGCCACTGTCACTGTCTCCATGATGCCAATAAGAGAAAGTGAAGGATAAGATTAAGAGAAGAAATACAAGGAAGAGAGAAGATGTGGATGAGACAAAGAGGGAGAAAACAGTGTGTGTGTGGGGGGGTGAGGCACAGACACTTCCACCTGCAGATCAGAACTGGAATGAATTTGAATCAGTTGTTTTTCTTTTAATTAACAAAATCTCTAAAATTTTACCTTGCCCCACTCCATCTCAAGCTTGCCTTTAAGGTACTTTCTGTGCCAAATCAAACCTTCCAAAAACACTATGCAGACTGGAGGAAGCATCTACATAGCATTTATGATGTGTTCATCTGCCACGTGCAGATGATCAGTTTAACATTTCTCATCTCACTGCTCACTTGCTAGCACAGCTGTGGTCTTCAGAAACCTTCTGAGGTTTGGTCTTCGTCTTTTTACAAACAAATATTTTTGTTGCCATGGACCAAAGAGCCCAGTGAAACATTCTGCTTAGGTATAGAACTGAAAAAGTGGCTCACCTGGTATTGAAGATGTGCTCTCACAATTCCAAATCAGGAGGAGGAGGCCCATGATCAGCAGGAGCGGCATGGCACTGACGGACATAGCTTCTGGGACCATGTTGGTGACATTATAGTGCATGGGGTTCAGCATTTCCAGGAACATCTTGTGATCTTTGGCCTCAGAAGAAAAATTCACAGTTCTATAGGAACAAAACGGTGGTGAAGTCAGAAACTAAACCACTGGGTTTAGCTATGGCTCCTGCCTCTTCTAGGGGTGCTAGAAAAGAGAGATGGGCACTTTGTTTTATAGTGATTGGACATTTAGACAAGACAAATTTGTGGTTACAAGTCAAAACAAGGATGGCCTTGGTAGACTCAGGTCCTGTTCAACGGTTGGTCTGATAGAACTTTATCATCTTGCCCTTGAGTGTGTAGAGTGACGTACATGCTCAATTGAGAGTCAACTCTCTGAAGTTCATTCCAGAGGAACAAACACTGTGTTACTTCAGCAGCAGCTTGACTTAGGCAATCCTCTTTCTTTACAGCAGACTCAATTAATGAAACAAGTCAAGGGCAGGTAAAGGCTCCCACCACTAAGTCTAACACCCTGAGTCCAGCCCCTGGGACTCACATGCACATGCACATATGTGCACGCACACACACACACATACACACACACACACACACACACACACACACACACACACACACACACA
>CABHPR010146777.1:62735-86154 GCA_902168415.1 Peromyscus melanophrys
CACACACACACACACACACACACACACACACACACACACACACACACTGTAAATATATAAATATAAAAATAAAGAGATAAAATTAAACCAATACAAGCAATGTCTCAGTCCCTTCCCTTGTTCAAAATTACTTTCTCAGATTGTACATTTCTATAGAAAGAATGCATTTCTTAGACACCATCCAAGTGTTCTGGGTCTTCATTAGGGTGTCTGTGAAATTCAAGATGTGCTACACATGACAGTCTTTCTCTGGTGGCTTTAATGGAGATCTAGAGAAGTAGAACCCCAGACCAGTTAGATGATGTTCTTGGGGGTAAGCATGAGAGGTGGGCTGGGGGTGGGAGAGGCAGACAGGAGAGAGAGAATAAAGAGAAGAGAAACAAAATGAAGGGGATGGAGAAAGAGAATCGGCAGAGCAGCATGCCCTGGCAGCAGGCTCAGGTGCCACGCAGCTGTCGGGTCCCAGTAATGGCGTGTGTCCTGTGCAGGATAGTTCCTTTTCAGGCTGAGCTGGTTTTCAACAGCAGTGTGCTGCTGGGTCTTTCAGTGGTGTTTTATCAACTCTGCTCACAGGGAGGCTCTGTAGGGACGGATGGCAGGGGCTCAGAAGCCAAGTTGAAGAAACTCCTAGCATTATCATCAAATGGATTTTCCAGTGGCAGATGACACTCTCCATGTTTTGCCCTTATGTAGAAAGTGACAGACTCTCCGAGACTGGCTGGGTGTTACCTCATACTGAAACTCTGAACTCAAATTGGATGTCAGGAGCGGTGTGGATCCCCTGATATACTACAGAAAATTTTGTATGTACTCATATACACTTTTGTTTGTTTGTTTGTTTTTCAAGTCAGGGTTTCTCTGTGTAGTCCTGGCTGTCCTGGAACTCACTCTGTAGACCAGGCTGGCCTCAAACTCAGAGATCGGCCTGCCTCTGCCTCTTGAGTGCTGGGATTAAAGGCGTGTGCCACCACCACCTGGCTTCACATACACTTTTTACAAAAGATTTTATTTTTATTTATGTGTATGTGTTTGCATGTGTGTATGCACACATGTGTGCAGATGCTTGAAGAGGCCAGAAGAGGGTGTCAGGAGCCCTGGAGTTAGGGATACAAGCATTTGTGAGTTGCCTGATACAGGTGCTGGGAATTGAATGTGTGCATTCTGTAAGCAGCCAGCACTCTCAGCCCCTGAGTGGCCTCTCTAGCCCTCACACGGACTCTTGAGAAGAGAAAGGCGATAACTTTCACCAGATTCTTAGGCACTATGTGATAATATTTCTCCCCTGATCTCTATGCAACCTTTGATTTCTAGTAACTATAGAGATTTCACAACTGAACTCCTTCAGTGTGTTCATCATTTTGCCAACTCATTATATTACCCAGTCATTTAAATAATAATTATGTGTGTGACACTGAAAGTGCCCGTGCATATGTTGAGCAGCTTAATTGTTACAGGTTCCCAACTGATCTAAGTGGAGAATGAAGAATCGGCCACTGTTCTTAGCTGCTTCCTTTGTTAATGAGCAGCTATTTTGAACGGGTTGAGGCTTTTATTTAGCAGAGAAAAAGATGCTCAATAGAAAAAGAGAGCAGGCCAATGCAGTGGCTCAGCAGGTAAAGGCACCTTCAGCCAAGCCTGACAACCTGAGTTTGAGCCCTGGAACACACAGGGTAGAAGGAGAGAACCAACTCTCACATTGACCTCTGACTTCCACAATGGCACTGAAGCATTTGAGCACATGCACTTGCAAGCATGCATGCGTGCACATACACACACACACACACACACACACACACACACACACGCATGCATTAAATAAAAATTAACAAATTAAACAATGGAAGAGAAGGAAGAAAGGAATGTTCAAATACTTTTGATAACTTTTTTTAAAATAAGAAAGGTGCAAGTTATCAAGCTCAGGTTGACTTGGACCCTGAACTCACCTGCCAGTACTGGGGTTATGAGAATGCACCACCATGCCCAGCTTATGAACCTTGCGTGGGTCAGGTAATGTTCACAGACAACTTTAATGCCAGCACTCAAGAGGCAAAGGCAGGTGGATCTCTGTGTTTGAGGTCAGCCTGGTCAACAGAGTGAGTACCAAGACAGCCAGGGCTACACAAAGAAATCAGGTCTCAAAAAACAAAAAAAAAAGAAGATAAAGAAAATCACTTTAAGGCATGAACTGTTTTAAATTATTGTGTACAAAAATATTTATTTTATTATTTGTTTTTCTAAGAAGTATAAGTTGTGATAAGAGTTAATGTTTTGGCCGGAAAATTTAAAGGTCATAGAATAATAACAAATATTCTCTAAAGTTTCAAGACTGTTTTGTGCAATTTCCAGTTGCATGGCCGTGTTTACAGTAGTTAACCACCACTCAAAGCAGAGGCTGCTGATGTCTAGATCCAAACGGGACTCAGAAGCCTGGCTTCCCAAAAGCATGTCAAACCCCCGTGAGAGCAGCACATAAAGAAAAACAGAATAAGAATTTTTGTAACACTTTCAAAACATTGGCTGTATGGCAGATACTATTCCAACATCAACCCTGTGAGCAATGTACGATTGTCCCCATTTTACAAGAAGAGATTGAGCCGTGGGAAGGTCAGGTGACTTGTGACTTGTCCCAGGGTACCCAGCTTTTGTATGGCAGAGCCTGGATTGGCACCCACGTGGTCTTCTCCAGTGCCCATGTTTTTATTTTTGCCATGCCGTTGCTTGTTATGGCAGTCTTGGGGTCTCTGCATGTCTGGATACTTTCCCATCTTTGACGGGGTAGGTTATTTAGAAAGAGCTTGTTGAAGGACTGAATTTTTCTGATGTCTGGATGGTGCAGGTGGAGCGTTCCCCTGAGTCCTGTCTCACTGATCTTTGGTTTTTGTGTTTGGCAGAACACTCTGGTGAGCTACCTGGGTTGGTTGAACAGAATCTTCTGAATAGCAGTACAGGCATGTAGACAAGTCCTGGAACTTCAAAGAGGTAGCTTCAAGTCCCCTGCCGGCAACACCATGCTCTCACGCCCAAAGCCCACGTGCCCAGCTGTTTGCCATGAGTTGAAATGTTTCTTCCTGGAGGCAGATGGGAGGCTCAAGCTCAGTCTCTTCAGAACGCTGCATGACTCATAAGACCGCCCTCCGGCATTGTAGAAGAGGGAGCAACTGCTGAGGAGAGGAGATTCTCTCCCCTAGGACAGCCTACAAGGTGGTCAGAGAGCTCCTGGCGCGTCACACTTGTGAGACACAGCCCAGGCTTGGGTGGCCCTTTGGTGAAGCACCTGCCTTGGACCCCCCTATGTTCCTGTGACACCAATACACTCATTGTCCCACTAAGCTAGATTTGGGAGGAATTATACCTGTAATCTGTTGTCAATGGCCTATCAGGGGTAAGTAATTTTTTGTACATTTCCTCAGGAAAAGCCATACACCACACCACACCACACCACACCACACCACACACACACACATTTGGCCTGGAGAAGCATTTGGCCTGGTTAAGCATTCAGGCTTCTAGCAGCAGTTCAGCTGAGACCCATTCTGGATGAGGACTCAGAGGCCTCCAGTCTGAGGAAACAAGACCAGCTGAGGATCTGGCGAGGTGAGATAGCTGTGGCTTATTCTGTCTCTCTGACCATCCAGCATTTCACCCCAATACCTGGCTCAGGTTTGATTTTATTAAGAACTTTTAAGATTCCTGCTACACACACACACACACACACACACACACACACACGCACACACACACACACACACACATGCACACACACGCACACACAACTTTCAAGTGCTTAGCACTGTCAAGAGCAATATTACTACCTGAGTCTCCACTGGCTTTCTGAGGGTCATCACTTCGGAATCTTCTACTGCTATTTTCAGGTAGTCTTTACCTATTATGGCATCCCATGCTTGGGCCCGCCTGATACAGGGCTCCAGACACTTCATCTCTCTAGGCCTACCTCTGTGCCATACATAGCCTCAGGTGTCCTGGCTAATGTCTATTGAAATTTTCCTAGGGGCCTGCCCTGAGAAGATTTCTCCCAGAGTCCTGGGGAAGACGCTATGGCCGGCGTGGGGTACTCTGAGGGAAAAGAATCTATGTACACTGGGTTCTTATGTCCGTTACTCTATTCCTCTGAGGTTAAATTCTATCTACATGGCTTCAGTTCTGTTCTCACACTCAGCTTCTCTCTGCCCCTTCTCCTCCTGTCCTTTCATAGTCCTAACTAAGCTCTTTAGCTATCGGTCTCTTCTTTGTCCTCAGTTCTCCATCCATACTCGTTCCTTCCTTTCCTACTCTCCCAATGTGACCTAATCCCTACCATCTACATAACTCTGCCTTGTACTTTCTTCTCCGGCCACATGGCTCTGATGGGAGCTAGGAATTCTGCCTCAACGCTCCTTCACTTAGGCCTAGGAGACAGGCATCGTCTCTGTAAGGATGTTACCTTAGTTCAGATCAGCAGTGGGTCTGAGAAGCTTATACTGTTCGCCCTTGTGGCCTAGGAGTATGAGCGCACAAGAAATTGATAGCAGGAAACAGCTGATATACTAAAAGCCAAATAACATCAAATATTCTTTGATATTTGACTTCTCCTCCGGAAGGATTCCTTGATCCTTCTAGGTATAGCTTTATCATATGCAGCTGAGTCTCTATTTCATATTCTTGTGGCCTGCAGCAAATGCCTTTCTTTAATTCCCTGCCATCCTCAGGGTAAGGAAATGTCAAGACTCTATGCAAAGTCCTCAGCTTGGTCCATGGAAAGACCTGAAGGGACATAGTACAGTTTTGGGGTCCTGGCAACCTTGGAGTTAGAACACAGCCCTAGGTCCCATAATGCCAGAAGGGATCCCTGGATATCCTGGTTAAAGCCTATGCAGGGAGGGGTTGCAGGTCGGTAGGGCAGACCTTACTACATCTGACCTTTCAGCTGACAGTGGTCTGCCCACCAGGGAGACTATCTGGTCGTTCTGAATCTGAGAGATGAGTACAAGTCTCCTTCTTTCTCATTCTCTCCAGTATCCTCAGGCTCCCTCTTTCATGTCCCTCATTCCTGAAGAAACATCACCTAGCCATGTTAGTTCCCTTGCTGCACCCCTTTCTTTGGACTCTTCCCAAGGGAATGACTCCTAAGGTTACCACCAGAAGCAAGGCAGATGTAACCTTAGCTCCCTGGGGTTGACAGGGTCTTAGGAACATATAAACACGTATTGGGTGGTTTTTCAAGTGAGTGACAACTTCGAGTGGAGGGCAGTTTTTTTGTCCGGAGAACATTCTGTTCTTAGAAGTAAAGGGACCATTGCGTAGTAGACAGGGTAGAGGTGGGCAGGAAAGCTCGATGCTAATAAGAAGAAATAACCATCAGTTAAAACAAAACACACAGAGAAAGCTAGGGACCTAGAACTCCCAAAGAGGGAGGCTTGTGTGAGGTGCGCTGGGCTGGACACCTTCACATAGACTGTGATAAAGCTGCTGGCATTTGAGAAGCTGACCAAGTGTGACATGGGAAGCAATGAAGGGTGTTGTCAAAATTTCTTCCCCAGGGAAGATATAAACTATTCCCTCCTTGGAAGGCCCTGAAGACAATGGAGCTGTGATTCCACCACAGCTCACTCTGGGGAGCCAGTGAGTTAATTAGGCTTCCTTACAGAGATATGGGTGAAAGACTGTGGACAGGGGCACCAGCCTCACTGGGAAGTCGGCATGGCTCTTCACTTCCCCGTAGACACGTAGATATAGAGATGAACCCCTCCCTAGTCCTTCCCATTTTATAACTCCAGTCCCTCCCGGGCTTCACAGGCAATCAGGGCAGAATTGCATACGACCGGTTAGGAGGAATGCCCGGATACTCAGTGAGGGTCCCACAACCCTCCTGCACCTCCAGCCTACAGGTCCAGCTGTGGTGAGCTTTTGCAAGTGGGCACAGCTGCACTCATGAAGACGGTGGCGGTTTGGCTTGTAGGATTGTCCTGTATATCAAAGGACAATAATAGAAAACCAGTCAGATCACATTTTCCAACATTTTAAAACACCCTGGCTGCAGTAGAAAGAATATTATGGAGATAGTGAGTGTTGAAGTTGACAAGAGACAAGCTGGTTATCTTCCACAGTTTTGTAGGCAGGAGAGGGGTGGGAAGAGCTATGGTCGCAGGTGGCAGAACCTGATGAGACAAGAGTTTTAAATACTGCCCCTAAGCTACCAGACTGGAAACTTGTACATGAGGGGATGGTGGTGCCATTCTCTGAGACGGAAGCAGGTTTGCAGGTTTGTTGTTTGTTTTTATCATTCTCTCATTTATTACATGCTGACTGAAGTTTCCCCTCCCTCCGTTCCTCCTCCCAGGTGGGGGGGGGGGGGGGCGTCTCCCTTCTTCCCCAGGTCCACTCCTCCATTTCCAAGGTTTGGGAAACTCATCATCAGTGTTTAGAAAATGTGAGTTCTGGGAACTGCTGAAACACTCAAGTGCTAATGTCTAGTAGCTCGAGGGTTGCAGGGCAGCAGCTCTGAGCCAACCAAAGACAGAACTGATGTGTAGGTCCAAATTAACCCCTGGGCTGTGGAAAGCACTGTACAAGGAAGCCATTCAGACTGAGGCATTCAAAGGACACCAATATTTAATGACAGAATAGAAAAGACCATGGGGAGAGAAATGATTGTAGAGAAAATGCATGGAGAAGCTGGGGACCAGTGGAAGCAGATGAAGTGCCAGCATCCTGGATGAACGAGGAGATGCGACGGATGTGCAAGAGTTGGTGTGTGTCCAGAAGTCATGAATCACCAAAAAAGATAATTAGAAAAAACGATGATAGCATCCTTTCCTCCCAGTTTTACTAAAGGAGTAAATGGTTTTGACATAGTGTTACTGGTACCCCGATATGGCCAACCTCTCTTCTGGGATGTCCCATCAATTGGCATATAAACTCTGTTTCAATAGTCACAATGGCCTTACAGGATATTCGCAATACTATACCTCATCTTGGTTTCTGCTTGTTTTTGAGGCAAGGCATCACTGTATAGTCCGTGCTGACCTTGAATTCGCGCCCCTCTTCCTTCAGTCTCCTGAGTGCGGGGAAATGAGGCTGTGTGGGAGTCAGCAGTGAAGGCAGAAGCTGAGCATCAACCTTCCTGACTTGGGAGTTCACTCTCTATCCTAACTACACTTTTCTTTCTACTCCCTGCAACTCGTTTTCATGATTTCCACAACACCAGCTTCTCCTCACTCGCTTTCTTCACCTCCAACTTCCTCTCTTCTTGACGCCATTTTTTTCTTCATGACAAATAACCCATGCCCATTGCCTCTCTTTTGACACATTTCCTGATTTCTACTTCACACCACTGATGCCTGCCTCTTAGTGATGGTACATGACCTTCCTACTGTCTCATCTGTGCCTTTATCCTCTTTTTAAAAACAGATTTAAAAAAATATGTGCGAGTCGATATAAAGTGAGGGTGCCCTTGGAGGCCAGAAGAGGGCACTAGACCTCCCTGGAGCTGGAGTTACATGCAGTTCTGAGCTGCCCAGCATTGGAGCTGGGATCCAAACTTAGGTCCTCTGGAAAAAAACAGTCGTGGCCATCACCCGCACCTCCTGTGGCACTGGACTCGTGTAGCACTCGTCTTTACATCTGCTCTATGACTCGGAGCAAGCTTTCCCGTTTCTTCCATTGCCCTGCTCTTCTGTGCCTGTCCTCCAGGCCTCCAAACAAGAGCAGCCCCAGCTGAAGTATTTGTCTGCCATGCTCCATACTGTAACACTCATTGTGTTTCCCAGCTGCGGCTTTCACCTCTCTGTGGTTACTGCCTCCATTCCCTCCTGGCCCTTTCCCGTCCGTCTCTCAAGCCCCAGCTGCCTTGTACACACAGCCATTTGGATGCCTCATCGTGACTCCACAGTCGTTTGAACCCAGACTTAAGCCCCTTCAGACCTCCAGCCCCAAACCTCCTTGTGTTAGCTTCAGAATCTTGGTGTCTCTCACCCTCTCCTCCCCTTCCTTTTTGAACCTGTATACCCTTCCTATCTTAGCCCCGCCATGTCCAGCCCCTGCGAGATATTTCCCCCAAAATGCTCTGGCCCTAAATCAAGGTATTCTTCATTTCCTTGGCCTTCTGGACCATATTTTATTTTACTTTTTACCAGTACAGACACGTTTAATGGTTGGAGAGTGATCACTGGCTCTGACATCTCCAGAAAGGCAACTTGTCATGCTTCAAAAACAGATTTAACAGATTGCTTCATTCCTAAGTAGGTAAGAGTCATAGAATTTCCCCAATGCACACACAGGGCTGTTGGGCTGGCAGGTGCTGGGACCACTGCCAGCATCCTGGGAGAGGAAAACCAATGCAGTATCAACCAGGCATTCCCTGTAGCTCCCCTCCTGGGCCTGGGTCCTGGAGGTCAGACCCCATACCCATGGGGATGTGGAGTCCCTTCTCTGGTACCTTTGGTGGGTAAGACCAGAGTCTCCCCTCTCTACTCCTGCAGCACTCACCCTAGAGACTTTAAGCCCATGTCACCCTGCCCCCCCCCCAGCTTCTTTCAATGGCCCCTCTTCTCCCTAGCACTCCAACCCCCACCTCCTCTGTTCCAGGGAGAGACTCAATCTCTAATGCTCCAGGGGTCCTGGGTCTCTGGGACCCAGCCAAGCTTGCTCAAGGGAAAGATGGGGTGCTAGTTTTGTTTTCCTATCCTCATGCTTGCCCATTTTCTGGTACTCAAACCCAGGTCTCCTTCTGACAAAGACCCAAGGCCCAGAGCATCAAAGATCCCTCTGAGAGAGAACACATTTAACTGCATTTCACTGTATAATAGTTCCTCACAGTGTCTTCTGCTCAGTTCATGATGAACAGGTATTCTCAGCGGTCGGCTGAATGCAATTTCTATCTTCCTTCTAGATTCTCTAGGATTCGTTTTTAAAAATCTCCTGTGAAAACTCTGAGGGTTCCTGGGAGCCTCCAGGCCTCCAGGGGCTGCGCAGGTGACCTGCATGGTGAGGGGCATGGACTGAAAGCCACACAGCATGATAGCACAGCCTTCCCCTAAAATACCAGGTACAATGTCAAAGTATCTGTCCACGAGTCCAGCGCCCACTCTGGCGCACCTGCAGCCTTTCCTCGTGCTCATTATCTAAGTTAAAGACTCCAACCTTCACAGAACCACATGATGGGGTCTAATTGGTACAATCTTTTCTGAAATTCGTTTAGTCATGCTTGGCCACCAGATGGTAACTGACCCTCATAAGATCAGCTCTGTGAAACTATTTTATCTGCAGAGAAGATGTTGAGAATAACAAAATCACTTATCTATACTTAGCCTTCAGATTTACGTGTTTTACTATAAAACTGCTTAAACCTTTTTAAAGTAAAATGGAGTGTTAACTGATTAAATTGTGTGTCTTTACTTCTGTTTCTTCTCGAATGTGAGTTCCCCAAAGACAGGAGTTTGTGCCTCTCTCTTCCACACCTATATCCCACTTCCTGAACCACATCCAGGTCTTCAGGCATGCTCACAGTAAACCTGCAGTGGCCTGAGTCTGTTCCTAGTTCACTCCTCACAGTCACGTGGGGGCCTTCCTTTCAGGCTCCCCCTTCATTCTGCCCTGCACACCTAAGGCTACATTGTTTCTGGCTCAGTTTTACTTTTATGTGCTGGTAAAAATCCTTCTCACTTCTACTTGGCTGTAAGGGTGTCAAAGGTGTCCTCATCTGGGCTATCGCTGATCTCCACTCACAGTCAGAGTCTCATTGACTTATAAACATCCCACCTGCCGGTTCCTTCCCCCTCCCCATCTCCCCCTCCTCTTCCTCCCCTTTCTGCTCCCCCTCCACTTCCACCTCTGTGTCTCCCTGCTCTTTCAGGTCTTCCCTCCTCAGAGAAGCCAGCTTCCTCCTTTCCCAGAACTATCTCCTATCTGCTACAAATCTCTCCCTTCTTTTTTTTTTTACTCTCTGAAATGGGCCCCAGGGCACTCTTGCTTTAAACTGGATAGACACTACATAAAAAGTCTCAGAGGGTTTCATTAAACAAACATTAAGGAGTAAGGCATAGTTAATGGTTGCTGGGGGGGAGAAGCATCATATTCCTCAGTGATACGGCCATTGTTAAGTTACCCACGCTCAAGTGAATAGCCCCCTTCACCCAAGTTCATGCAAGCAATCCTCATCAAATGCAGTGGGATGCACGCGCGCGCGCGCGCGCACACACACACACACACACACACACACACACACACACACCCCAAAGACTTAAGAAGGGACTTTCCTGGAGAGGGAGGGGGATAAATAAGAACAAAGAGGAATGACTAAAGTATATTATTGGATATGGGATTATACTATTTAACAAGCTGCTACATCCGGTTCTCTAGAGATGAAGGCAGTAAGACAAACAAGCCAAAAGTCCTGGGGCTGGGTCATCTTGGTGCAGCCAAGATACTCTAGAGCCACAGGCTTAACTGCCCAAGATCTTCTCCAGTGAGGAATCGCGAGGTTCTCAGCGTTGGGTGTATGAATATGTATGAATATGCTGAGGTGTAATGACCTTTTCCTTTAGAAATGAAGCAGCTATCGAGGACTCAGCAAAGTAAGATCCCTCATTCATGGTCATTTAAAAGTGGAGATGGTTTAGCCATGGTCACATCCTGCCACTGCTTTCTATCGATTGACCTTGGGGGGGGCCTGGCCATCCTTCTCAGCAAGCTTCCAATTAGGAGTTACTTGTTCTATAACAAGAGAGAGAAAATGAAGACTTCACAAGGGAAATTCAGATCAATATGTGGTTGTCTTGAACCAACTTCAGGGCAAGTGTTTGACCCACTCAGTGTTTCCACTGAAATTTCAGACTGATTAGACATGCAGAAAGGGGATGGGGGAGCAAGAGGCACACTGAGACACCCCACCCAGTGGGTTCCTCACACAGGAGGACTTGACAGTCCATGAAAGGCACATGCTGCCCACCCCACATTTCAGTCAGCTCACAGTGCCCATCAGTTATCACTGGGGGTTTCTCACTCATCTTTGAGGCCCAGAACTAGCTAGCACAAGAGGTTAACTGAAGTCTACTTTCTTCACAACTTGCCCATCCACCTCCAGCAGGCCCAGGGCAAGGACATCCTTTTGCTCCGACTTGTCTGTGCTCCTGATGGTGCCTCTTGTTTCTCAGTGTATGATCCACTTCCTTCCCAATGTGGTACCTAATGTTACCTCCCCTGGGTGTCAGCAGTGACTGACCTAGAAGTCTTTGAGACCTTGGCAGTTAAAGGCATTTTGAGCCACATGACAAGGCTGGTGATTATTTGGGGGACCAGAGGCTTAACAGGGGCCCTAGGATCCAACTGGGCTTGTCTGACATCAAAGCCATATTTTTCTCACTGATCCTGTCCCTGAGAGGAGGAAAAGAACAGTTAAAAAAAACACAGTGGCTTGTCTCCTGACACTTGTTTTTTTTTCTGTTGCTTGCCTCATCAGAATTTTTCAAATTTTGGCTTTTAGCCTGAAAGAGGAAAGGGACACCATATGAAGATTTGGGGTCAGAAGGCCTGAGTTCAGCTCTGAAACTAACTAGCCCCATGAGCTCACTCACTTCCCAGGTGGCTTAAGCTCTGGCCAGGGAAGTGAATTCTCCACTGTGGGGGTACTGAGATGGGGGGGTCCTGAGATGGGGGGTGCTGAGATGGGGGGTGCTGAGATGGAGGGGAGGGGCTTGCAAGCCACACACCTGTGGTGTTGGTTGTCATTCCTTGGTCTTTACATTAGTCTCCGTGACAATTGAAGCTATGTGATCCCATGATAACAACGGTAAAAGATCCCCAAGAGAATACACAATTCTTAGGGTGGTCCAGATAGCACTGAATCTGTGTCTATGGCAAGATTCATACCCATACCTGAGCCTTGGTAGCCAAGATTTATCACCTTGAAGTCCAGGTGGCCTTGTGTCTACTCTTTGACCTGAATATGATAGGCTCTTTTAAGGGCACTCCACCCCATTCAAATAACCAATTACGTCTGCAGTATCGGTTTTCCATCACAATCATGGCTTAGTCCCTCCTTACATCTCATGTCTTACTTCTGTCCTTAGCCACCACAGAGGCTGCCATGGATGCTCAATTAATGTTAATGAAGTGAATGAATAAATGGTTAGCATCTTAAGCTTTTTAGGTCAGGTGTCAAAAACAACAACAACAACAACAACAAAACCCAACTCTAATACACTCACATATCCCCAGAAGAATGTTTTCCTTGTCCTATCTGTGATTACAAATGCCAAGTTCCAACAGCACAGTGGCCTATAGCTACCACCCAAACAGTCAGATAGCAGCAGCATTATTGGTCTTTCCTTGTGAGCTTATCTCTTGTTTAATGAACAAACTGTGAGGCCACAGAGATGTCCTAGAGCAGGGCCACTCTCTGGCAAGGAAACTACTGAATGACCCCAGTGCTGGGGTTTACTTAACCTCCCTGGACCTCCATTTCCTTATCTACTAACAAAGGGGTTGGACCACAAGACTCCACAGTCCTGATGCCCAACGTTCTTAACCTTGTCCTAATTCTCTAGCTTCTGCAGTCCTTCTCAGTGCCTTGGCCCTCTCCATCTCTATTCCTTCTTCTCTTCTGAACTACGACTTTATACTAGACAGTGGTACCTGAAGGCCTAGGTAACCAGAGCTGAAAGCTGGAGGTGGGGAAGGTTAGGGTGATGAAGCGTTGGCCACCATCTCTCCTTTATTCTCAACCAAGCCCCGGGCCCATTCTGATGCTCTGAAGGCTCTCTGGAGCAACACAGTCAGGAATCAACACGCAATGCTAGGTTTCTGAACTCCCTGAGGCCTATCAACTAGCCTCCGTTGGACAACATCTTAGCAAAGGTTGTTTATCAGCTTCTTTGCAGATCCAAACCACCTCCACTGACCAACTGAGTATTGCTTCCAATTTGTAAGTGAAATTCCCTCGGAGATTGCTCATTTTTAACTGGATCCCAAATCTGCAGAGGAAGACTTGATAAAATTCCAGATTATTTGACCCATGAAGCCAGTAAAATGACTTAAGGATAGAGTAAAGAGCATGTCTGAAACCCCACCTGTGACCCTGTGACCCATCACAATCTGCCACTGTCTAGGGCTACACTTATCTCTGAGCATGCCAAAGATCAGGGTCCTTCTCATTCTCTTTTTTCCGCAGAAGAGCCCAGCTCATGGAATGCCCATGTTGGCTCAGATTATTGTCTTCACTCCAAAAAAGTAAGTGATCTGCTACATCCTAGCCATTATTCTAGACTCTAAGCACACATACAAAAAAGTTATACCCTTAATGAATTAATTTAGTCAAGACAATATCACCTCTACAAATACAACAAAAGTCTGGTTGCATGTGTCCAGTAGGGTAGACTAAGCAAGTGTGGACAGAGAGGAGAAGGTCACGCTCCTACAAAGGTGGGGCATGGCCTTGTGAGCAGATAGCCCAGGGCGTTATTTTTCCAAGTTACCAAGATGGGTGAAAAGGCATACGCAGTTGAGAGAATGGGAAAAGAATTGACAAGGGAAACTCACGGCTACTCCTGTTTCCTCCGCTTTCGACCAGCTTCCCTGTGTTCAAGTGCATCCTCTATGTTGTGCTTTGCCTCAGTTTCTTCATCAGGAAAGAAAAACCAGGAGGAAAGGGTGTCTCCTAATAAGGGTACCATGAGGAGGAAATTTGGTAAAGCATTGCCAGAGTGCCTGGCACATAGTAAAAGATCCATAAAGGCTAATATCAGGGGGCTTCAGTGGTTAAAAGCATTTCTCTTGCAGAGGACTGGAGTTTGATTTTCAGCACCAACATGGTGGCTCACACTCATCCATAACTCCAGTTCCAGGAATCTGAAGCCCTCTTCTGACTTCCTTGGGCACCAGGCACACATATGGTACACAGATATACATGCAGACAAAACATTCATACACATAAATCTAAAAAAAAAAAAATTGAAGGTTGATATTAGTCCTCTGTCTTCAAGGAGGGTGCAGGTGATAATGACCAGTCCTGGGAATGGCCAGAGGGAACAAACCTTCAGGCTGGAGCTGTGTCCTTGGGGACCACTATGCAGATGTGAATTTCAGGATGGGTCACATGTAACCACACCTCACTTGAGAACCTAGAAAGACCTGCAGAATATGGCAGTCTCCAAGTTCCCTGCAGCTCTGTGACTTCATATCATTAATATACTGAGGACGGATACTCACTCGGGGAAACACTGGGATAACCTGAACAGAATATGGAATCATTGATATCTGCCTACAGTGCTCACCTTCACCTATACTTACCCACACTTGGTTTTCTGGGTCATGTTTTCCACATTTTTTGGTGGTGCCAGGGATCAAACATGAAGCTTCAGACACGCTAAGTCAGCTCTGTCACCGAACTGCATCCCGGGCTGGTTCCCAGAACTCTGTGTGAATCATCTCATCAGGAAGGCCAGAGCTGGATCATCTACCCTCTCTACTGGTTCCAAAGGACCACTGACTCTGCCTGAATCAACTCTCCCATCACCGAGTGCAGAATGGGCCTACTGAGATCACTGTAATGAATCACAGTCCTTTTCAATTCTGGGAAAGTTTTGGTGAATATTTCTTTAAATGTTGCCACCTTCTCCGCCCTACTTTCTTTCTTCCTGATACAAATATCAGGGCCGCATGTACCAACTCCTATTTGCTACTTGCATTCCCCATATTTTCTCTTTGTACTGTATTCTTATTTGATTTCTTGTTTTGCTAGTTGCTATTTATTGGGCCTTTCAGTCTATCAATTCAGACAGTTTACTTCGAAGATCACAATATTAGCAGTGTCCACTGCTAATGTCTCAGGGACGCAGCCTCTGCTGAGTTGTCACTAATGGTGAATCTGAGTTCTACAGGCTTAAGCTGAGGGGGTCAGTAAATCTGTATCCTCACAACTTTTCTCTTGGCTCTAATCATATATGTGGTGATGCCTAATTATGAGATCATTTCGTGTCAGGAATTGCCATTGGCTGCCTCTGCTTGCCTGCTTTGTAGGAAGGAAGAGAAGACAGATGATGTCCAGTGTGTATCCCAGCCTCTTCTGGAAGGGGCAGCAGACACCACTCATCAGAATATATTAGTTAGACCTCTGGGCTTGGGCGTACCCTGTGTTTGCAGCTCCACCCTTCCATACCCACAGTTTCTCTGGCAGAGTCCCCACTACAGTTGCGTGGTAAAGGAAGGAAGATGGTCAGGAGCTCCTGGAGTCAGATCTCCAACCTGGAAGTTATCTCTGGTTTCTGCCTACTCATTAAGCCACCATTTCCAGGTGCAGATCCCTGTTTGATTTCTGCCCCGCCCTTTTGGGGTATCCCATTTTCTCCTGTGTTCATGTTGTTGATCTAGTCCATTTACCAGATTTATTCCAGCTACGGTTAAGCTTCCAGGATTTATGCTCCAAGGAGTGCTCTTTTTGTTTTAAAGGTCACTAGAGGGCTAAACACACACACAGACACACACACGCTCATACATACATGCACACACATACACAGAGACACACACAGATACACACACACACACACACACACACACACACACACACACACACACACGTCAATCTAACAAGCCCTAGATTTAGAGTGAGAAGAAAGGTTGGCGCATGTACTTAGTTCACCATAATGGTGCAAAAATTCCCCGAAAACATTAAGTTTTCAGTGCCACAGATTCAAACAGTGATTCCCAAGTGGCTTTGATGACATCATTAAAATAAAGACTGAGGTGCTCTGACCTCTCCTGAGTGAGGGTCTCCTGCGAGATACAGAACACCGAGATGTTCAGAGATCAATACCAAGGAGAGACACCGTCATAGGCCCACACAAGCAAGCATGGCCAGCCAGGAAGCCAGCTGGGAAAACAAGATGAAAACAGACATACAGACATATAAACAGTCCCTGAGAAGAGATCTGGTAGAGATTTTGGCCTCAACAAAAGAAGCAAAGTTCTACAAAGCAGAGTGTGTCGGTGGTTAGGTTTTGTAAACCAGCACAAACTAGAGTCCACTTGAGAAGACAGGATCTCAGGAGAAGAACTGCCTCCATCAGATTGGCCCTGTGTACATGTCTGCGGGACATTTCGATGATGACTGATGTGGGAAGCCCAGCCTACTTTGCACAGCCCAGGCTTGTTTTTAAAAGCAGCCGAGCCAGCCATGAAAACCAAGCCAGTAAACAGCTTCCTCCCATTGTTCCTGCCTCTGGTCCTGCTTCAGTTCCTGCACCAGCTCCCTAACAAGATGGATGGTGATGTGAAGTGTAAGCCAGACAAACCAAGTTGCTTTGGGTCTGTGTTTATCACAGCACCAGAGAAGCTCAGCTAGAACACAGGATAAACATGCAAAGAGGCTAAGTCTCAAGAAAGGGGTGGTTACAACTCTGCATGCTTTATGACCAGCCTGAATCTGGAAGTAAGACGTAATCAGTATTGCTACAGATTTATTGCATTAGATATTAGATAGCTCGGGGTGGGGGGTGGGGGGAGGAGTCATTCTCTACCCAAGTTGCTCCATATTGTGTGACTTTAGCACTCTGACCAGTTTCTCTGCAGGAAAAACTTCTTTGAAAACTTAATTGAAATAGCCACAAATGAAACCATAAAGTGATATAAAAGGCAGGCAAAATTTTGCCTAAGGCTCACTCATCCAGAGTTTAGGAGGAAAAGTTCACCACGTATTGTCCTCTGGAGGACAGCATCTCCAACTCCAGGCAAGCAACCCAGGGATTCCTGCTAGGCCCTGCCTGTCACAGCCAGTAGACCAGGCACAGTCCCCCAAACCATCCAACCATTCACTGTGAGCCTTCAGAGTCAGGCGCCATGCTCAGCGCAGGAGAATGAGTAACAGAAAATCTCTCACAGAGCCTAGATGCTGGAAATGGAGCCTTAAAGTGAGTGTGTACCAGAAGGGATGACAAAGAGCTAGCTTAATCCATGGAGAGAGACCAGAGCATGCAAAGGGCCTGCTGGTGAGGGAGGTAATGCTCTCATCCGATGCAGGAGCATTCCCCACTTCAAAACTATACTCCAATGAGAGCATATTTCATTTGTCCCGAGTGTCCCTGTGTTAGCTGGGCAGTAAATTCCCACATGGTTCTGTGGCCTTGAGGGTAAAGAGAGGGTAGCCTTCTGTGTGGAGAAGCTGGCCTGGACTGATATCATCAGTTTTTCACTCATAGGTATGATATGGGGAATAAAGAGAGACCATAAAAAAACACAGAGAAGGTAACTTGAAGGAGTCTTTACTCAATAGAGTATTTGAGGACACTTTGATAGGCTTATGAACGAGTACAGAAGGGAGGCTTTCCCATGTTCTACTACTCAGAACTAGGTTCAAGTTAGGTCACCGATACCCTGGAATGGAAACTGTCTCCGATATCTAACTTGAACCAAAGTCACAACTTTCAGACCAAAGTCAAGACTTGCTGGCTACTGATCCCAAATTCTATAGGGAAGGTGTTATCCACGGACTCGAGAGCCTGGGGAGGTGGCTCAGTGGTTAAGGACACTAGCTGCTCTTGTACTCCCATGCCCAGCACTCATATGGCAACTCACAACCATCTGTAACTCCAGTTCTGGGGGACCCAACACCCTCTTCTGGCCTCCACGGGTACCAGGCATACTTGTGGTGCACACACAAAAAATTCAGGCACATGCACAGATGGCAAAAAACACCCATAAACATTTTTAAAAGTCACTATGAAAAAAGAACCTGCTGGCGACTCAGTCAATCTGCCACCTGGTGGGTAGGATGCGATTGAAGGAATAGGGTCACCTCGGGGTAGGTCCTGGGATAGGACAGGCTCTTTAAGGATGGGTAGGTAGTGTGTTTGTCAAACAGCCCTCTTTCTCACACTTGCTCTGGGGCTGCAGGATGCAGCTGTGTCTAGTGCTATGAAAACTGCCGTGCTAAATGTTATAGCTCCCACAATGAAAAGGGTGCCCAACAGTTCATCTCAATTCACAGTATCATCATCCAGCTCTATAAGAAATTCACAGTATCATCATCCAGCTCTGTAAGAGCCCTATCTTTGTTCACACACAACTAGACAGAGATAATTCCCCAGCAAACACAAGGGCAGAGTCAAAGTGGGCATTCTTGCACAATTGATCTGTTTCTGGACAATTTATCAATACCTAACTTATCAAATAAGCCAATCACTAGCTCTTTGAAATCCGGTTCCCCATCTATCTTCCACCCTGGGCAAAAAAAAAAAAAATCATCTTAAGATTCCATTTTCAAAGAAACCAGAAGCAGGTCGTTTTTTAATAGCCTTTGTTTTATTTTATTTATTTTTAGACAGGGTCTTGTATACCTTGGGACTGTCTCAAGTTTGCTATGTAGCTGAGGGTGGCTTTGAGTTCCTGATCCCCCTGCCTTTTCCCCCACCAAGCGCCAGGATCACAGGAATGGGTAACCATATCCCGCTCAATAGCATGCATTTATGAAGCTGTCATTCCTATTGAAATTATATAGGGTATCCAGTGATCGTTCATTGCCTCCCTAACCTGGGGGTTGTAGAATTGGTATACACGGGGGAGAAAGTACTGGCACCAGCTCCATGAATACAGCAGTGAAAGGGGGGGATGGGTGCTAACATAAGTCATTCTGGGCTCATCTCTAGACATCCTGATCCAACATATTTCTATATAGAACTCGATATTTAAAATAAACACATAGCAAATTTAAAAAAGACACCACTTAATAGATCTATAACGTTTGTTGGGCTAGTTACTAAATCTCTAGATCCCATTGCCATGTAATGGAGGAGCACCTGGCTCTTTCAACAGCGTGAGGATTACCAGGCACAGTGGCTAACATACTCCCTCTCCAAGGACAGTGGTTAGAACATTTTCTCCCCAGCAAGGGGCAGCTGACAGCCATGATAAAATAGTACCCTTCAAAAGAAAGATATTGAGGTAAGGGTGGGGCAGCACTCAGGAGGCAGAGGCAGACAGATCTCTGTGAGTTTGAAGTCAGCCTGGTCTACAGAGAGAGTTCCAGGACAGCCAGAGCAACACAGAGAAACCCTGCCTTAAAAAAACAAATTAAAAAAAAAAGATACTGAACTGGAAAAAAAATTTTTTCACCAAGAACTTTGAAAAAGGAGATCAGATGAGGTGTGAGCGTTGCATAGACAAGCACGGACGGTCTGCAAGACAAAAATCGGCACTGCTAGTAATGCTTCTCCCTTAGATCTCCAGTGCCCTGGTTCAGACAATTTCTTGTCACTGAGCGGTTAGTCACCGGTGTTGACTCCACAGTGGCCAGCCCCGGATCTCCACTTGCAGTGGGTACTACTATGGGTGATGATAGTGGCTGCCATCAACTGAGTTTACAACTATACCTCATTACCTACACCAGAGGCAGCGTTTCTTCTATGGTACAGTGGTGGTTCTGTGATAAGACCCACTCTGCAAATTTCCCATAGAAAGGAATCCAATTGTCTCCCGGGATCCCAGAGCCATGAATGCAGAATTCCCGTAACACCTCTGGTTGAGGCTCATAGGCCTGGGAACTCTTGGCTTGGTAGCCAACAGAAGCATTACTTCAGTTTCATGCTTCACGTGGGGATCACAAAAGGCATTTTGTGTGTGCATGTGTGTGCACAGTGGCAAACATATACACACCCATGTACTTCCATGCAGCTGTTTATTGAGCACTTACTCTGTGCCATAGTTCTAAGCAGTATTCTCGATTCATTCTCACACTGACTTGAGGTGGGTGGTATGATTTCAGGCCAGCTTGCCCCAAGTTGGCCAGTGAGTAGCGGAACAGGACTGACCGAGAGCATCTGCCCTGGAACCATGGTCTTCTCTTCTCTGCAGCTTCTTGTCTGTTTTTCCTGTTCTTTTGTGCACTGTGGCCAACACATATTCACATCCTTCCTACCTCGGAAGGACTGGAGGCTCCTCGAGACAGGCCCTAACTAGTACTCTAGGGGCCCTGTCTCCTTTCAGGGAGGCTTGTCCACTTTCCAAGCCACAGTCTCCTCTCCACAAAGCTTGGCATTCTCTCAGCCTTCCAACAGCTTCTCCCAGGCCATGGTGCCCGCTTACATTCTATGTCTACAGTTCAATTCAGAACTTGGTGTATGCATCCTTAGTGACATTTCCACCATGCCTGTATTCCTATGCAGTCTAGGTGCTTATTGAACTTGTTTACACGTGGTGCTCAAAACGAGTGGCACTCTCCGTGGAAGCTATAGAACCTTTAGGGGGTGTAGCCTTGCTAAAGGAAGGATGTTACCCGTGTGTGCCTGCAATGTGACCAGCCGGCTTCTTACTCCTGCTCTAACTCTCCGGGATCATAAGAATCCCCTTAAGTTGCTTTTGGTCACGGTATTTTATCACAGCAACGGAAAAATAATACTATCACCAAAGCCCCCAAATTTCCCTTCTTGCTTAAAAAAAAAAAATGGTGTGTTCATTACACAACTATTGCTTCTTAGAGTACATTCTGTTTAGAAATACTTAGAGATGGATAATTCCTTTTGGCTAAGTGCAAGGAAATATGATGTAATAAAAGAACTTGAGAGACATCTTGTGCTCCAGTCCCGTTTCAGGGGAGATTTGGGAGGGGCAAATTGGACATTACACAGAGGTTTGTCGGTCCAGGGTAAACAGCTCCTTCGTCAAGGAAGCAGCTCTTAAGAAGCTTCCTCTTGGAGGTGCGATGGGTTGGGTTGGGAGAAGGAGACCATAACAGGCGAGGAGACACAAAAAGTAATAGGACAATTCTGCACATACGGAGCGCTTGACCCTGTAGTCCGCCTGATTCACTAGCTGCAAGATGAACCAAAAGCAGGAAGCGCTGGCGCAGGTGCCAGGGCCACAGGAGCCTGGAAAGCTTTAGAGGTAGGAAGAAAATGCCAGGCAGATGGGCAGAAACCACAGGAAGTCAGGGTGTGTGGGCAGAGAGAAGGAGGAGGACTTTCACTGTGAGCAAGACAAATGATGCGTTTTGTCAGGGAGAAAAATAGCCCAAACCACGTTTGTGATCCATTGACTCGCTTCTTGAACTCCAAGCTCCAGCGAAGTGCGAGGCAGGGTGTCAACCGTCCAGTACTGAGGGAGGGGGATGGAGAGGAGGGACACAAGACAGCCTTATTTCTGCTTTAAGGCCCAGGGGAAATAAACAGCAAGCGTTATGTGATACACCTCCAAAGAAAGGAAGCATGCAAATTACCAAAGAGTAACAATGGACAGGTTAGCCCTGCTCAGAGGAGGGCAAAAGGAATCAGTCATTTCCTGAGCAACTTTCCACCTGGTGTACAAGAACTAGAAATCTGCTCAGAGTAAATGCTGATGGTGTGGAACAAAAATGAAAACATATCTTGAGTGCTCTCCCAGAAACATCGGTCCTGAAGAGTTGCTAAAGCTTTAGTCAACAGTGGACATTTAAGGAAAAATGAAAAGTGAAAGAACCAAACTTGTGCTTGAAGTGGGGGGAAGGGGGGCAGGGAATCTGCTTGGGTCAACCCAGAGCATATCTTAATTGAATCATGCTTCAGTATACATCTGGTGTGACTAAGTGTCTTGTCCCATTTAAATGGCTACCCAGATTGCCGCAGCATGAATACACAGACGGCTTGGGAAGAGGTAAGTGTGGAAACAGTTGAGCCTAGTAAGATATAAAGTGATTTAGACGCTCAGGGGTAGTATCTCAGACTAGTCTGGAGTTGGTTGGTTTACTCTACAATCAGAGTAGAAGACTAGGATCACCCAGGGCCTTTATGATAACCTCACCCGCGTTGAGATCAGTCTGTGGCCTGCCCTACATTACTTCATAATGTGTAAAGTACTGCTTTTTCACACTGGCTTCTGTCTCACAGATCATCTTACAGACAACTTCTGTCTCCATTTTGAGGATGGAAGGTGACTGCATACCTTGTTGGGCACATAAAATACCATCCATCCAGCACCACCCACATGACATTGACTGGTACCTTATTCCTGAAAGTGGTAAGGATGCCACTCTATAAGTGTATCAAAATAACATGGAACTATAGGAGCTCATGGGTGTACCAAAACGAGATCAGGAAAACCAGGCCTGAGGCACACCAGCCTGAAGAAAACGTGTAACTCCCTCGCTTGTACCCCATAAAGAAAGAACACGTGCCGTGGCAATGGCCATGGTCCCGATCACCTGTCTCATCTCACCAGCTGGTATGCACACTAGAATATTGACAGAGAATTTTTTACTATCCCAGGGGCTTCAGCTCAGCTAGGTTCCCTGATATTGATACATCCAATGCAGATTGTCATCTGCCTGTCTACTTGTTCATCCATCTATATCTTAATCTTTGGTCCACTTGCTCATTTGCCTGGTCCCAGCCCTGCCCTTGGACTCCCCTGCCTCCAGGTAGACTCTCTTGCCTCCACTGCACCTCACTCTAGGAGCTCTAGTTTGAGTCTGAAAGGACTCAAAGGCGGCATCAGCATCAGAGGTGCTTACAGCAGAACCCCAGTAGAGGTAGCTCTCTGACCCTCATTCCCTGAGATGCACACCCTGCCCCCCACACACCAGTACTCTTTTGCATCTCTATGGGTCTCCCAACTTCGGCCTCCCAGGCATCTTTGAACTCTGCTGTGACCTTCTAGACACTTTGTAGCTATTCTGTAACCTATATCCATAGATTATATTTACTATCTTAAAAGGTAATTTTAAGATTTGAGAGTTAATTTTAGTAATTAAGATTTGAACAAAAGAGGACAGGAGAGAGGGCTCAGTGATTAAGAGAGATACTCTTCTTGCAGAGGACCAGAGTTCAGACTCACCTGATGCACCCACATCATGTGGCAAACAAATACCTATAAAGGCTACCTCCAAGGATCTGATGCCTCTGACGTCTTCAGGCACCTGCACTCACACTCACACACACACACACACACACACACACACACACACACACACACACACACGATTTTAAAGATTTGAATAAAAGAATCTATGTTTCCCTTGACCTATCAAAGAAAGTGATACTGCTTGGCACATTGCTGCCAAAAACAAACGTGGCCTGTGAAATTCTTGTTATTCAACAAATTCTGACATTGTAGTAAGACATAAACATGTTTATGTTTCTGACATAGCATGTTCATGACAGAGAAATGAATAATAGGCATTATTAACAGACTTCATCAGAAGTTGTGTTAAATCAAGGGAAAGAATGCATCTATCATCTGCTTACCATCATTTACTAACAACAGTAAGCATCCCTTCTTAGATTTACAAGATGTCTTTTCATCAGTTCCAGTTAGGAATAGCCATTTAACTTCAGATAGTAGGCACAATGCTTTGCTAAGTCAACATAAAGTTATAGTGATTCTTATTAACCACTTGAACAAAGTGCTGGGAGGTGAGGGAGAGCTCGCTCTCTCTCTCTCTCTCTCTCTCTCTCTCTCTCTCTCT